>JARHVA010006358.1:0-300000 GCA_037957365.1 Torreya grandis
TATAATCTAATGAGGTTTCAAGAATATATATATAAATTTTAGAGTAATTTATGTAATCTTTAACCCCTTAATAAAATAAGGAGGTCATTTTCATGAGTAAGAGTGATGAGTCATCCAATGCAATGAGGAGCTCATGTACCACTTCTCAAAGAATCTCATCAAAACAAGTGTGCCACTTGTGTAGTAGAGTTAATTGATCTGATTATATATTCATTTTAAAGAGTTTTAATTAATTATATGATTTTATGTCATCCATGATTGGTATCTCTAATCTTTCCCTCTCTCATCTTCACCCATCTTCTTCTACATATGCATTCAAAGTTGATTATAAAAGGTACCTCTACTATTTATGGTAAAACCTTGACAATTTTTGTACTTGAATACCTCTTTAAGAAATAAATAAATATTGGTTTTATCTACCTATATGTTGTGTTATGTGTGAATTCATGTATTTTTGCTGATCTTATCTAGTGAGTGGTTCATCTTTCCTAGCTTGTTGTCCATAATTGATCAGTATTATGTAGAGAAGATAGTTATTTCATGTAATTTATAGTGTTATTTCCTAAATGTATATAGGATTTGGAAGTGGAAATAAATAAATTATATCTCTATAAGATCAAATGTTTCCCTCCTAGGTGTTGTCATGCATTCTTCAACCTCATAAATGAAATAATTATACAAGAATCATATCAAGGTTGTAGATTGTGTAAGGAGTATATATTTCTTTGCCTCAAATACTATATGTTTTTTCAAGTAAAGGAATCATAAAATTGGTTCATCACCCCATCTTGGTTTTAGAGTAGTCTTTTCTCTCTTTTCCATGTAATTAGGTAGGCTAATGAGTAGTTTTGGGTGAAGCATCAAGGGACATATCCCAATATAGAGATTCACTTTACTAATTAGGCCACCCATAGCCTAAATGTTATTCCATGGTATAATATAAATAAGAAGGATTGAAAATACTTATTAAGGGTGAAAATTTAGAGTGATAATAGTACCTTAGTATTTTAAACTTGGAAAATATCCAACATGGTTTTACCATTTAGTTTTAAACGTGTTATCAAAAGGATCACATTTAGTATCTCTATGTGATTAAATTACTTATATATTATTCTAATCATTATTATTATGATGAATAAGAATTATATACTACGTACAAATATCTAAACCTGATTATTATCCTTCACTACTAGTTTTGAAGTCATACCTATTTTTTAACTTCCTGGGCACTTATGTCCTAGACATACACCTACATCTATGCAAGTGTCAACTTTTCCTAAAAAAGTGTCCAGTGAAAACAAGTCATCCAATTTTCAAAATAAACATATATTAATAGTTAGCATAAGTGACCTAATATGAGATATTTATAGAATGGATTGGTATATACAAGATCAACCCTAATTCATTTTTCCCTTGGAAATCACCCACTAAATTAGGGAACTCACAAGGAAATATAGTAAGAGGAAATTAATAAAGTATTAAAGTGAGAAAACATTAATTTTTCATCCCTATTTCTATATATTTCATAGGAGTAATATCTCCATATGTCTGAATCATTCAATGAGTATTTCATGATCCATATTTTACATGTTACAATCTAGGTCATTGTATGTCCTTACTTATCACACATTGCATCCTTATGCATGCACAAGATAAAAAATAAGGGATAATTTCATTGGTCTAAGTCATTATTTGGATAATTTTATATGTGGGCAAAACCCATTAACATATGGGTCCTTTCGGGAATCTTGAAATTGTGATCCCACTAACCCATATTTTCCATAGTGATTTCAAGGATGAATGAGCTTGAGTTTGATCATTTGAAAATGAGAGAGAGTTTTTGAATGTGATCTAAATTCATCATAATAAAGGTGATAGTTAGTAATCCATGATAAACACCTGTGATAAGGCTAGACACTTACATTGATGCAATTATCCATATCTGATCTAAGTATATGATCCCACAAAAATAATATTTCCAAAATCTAAAGACTATTCTAATATCACTTTATTGTCCACTTTATAATCCACTTCCAGCCTATTCTAGATCATAACTATATGTGCATAGTAAACTAGCTAAGTATCATTATTCCTTATTTATTACAATATCTATCAATAACTATACTTTACTATTTTTAACAAATCTCAATTGTATAAATTTAGAACATTATTTATCTTAGTTTTCAATTAATTACCTTACTCATTAGGTTATCTCACCATGCTTGTGTAAAATATAATCTAATACCCTTAACCATAGATACCACACATATCTAAATTTAGGGTTAAATATTTGGTGATATTAACCTTTAGTCTCTAAACCCTATATTGACCTAGGGTTTCCTATTTTATATTTTATATTTGATTTATAAACTAAAAATATTTTAAAATCATATTTCCATTTAATTTCAAGGAATTAATCATGGATGCATATATCACTTAATTCATTTTTTAATATGTCATATTAACTTTTGTGTGTTATGGTGTATCCATGGCTAACTCAATTAGATATTTTTAAAAATGGGTTAAAGAAATAATAAAAACAAATAAAATGTATTCTTTCATAGATCTCATTGTTATATTGTTTATAATAATATTTTACCTATTACCACTAAGTGTTATACATAATGCATTAAAGACCCCTCTTCTATTTCCAATGTTACAAATTCATCTAAGGATATCATTGATAACACTTCACTTTTGGATTTATTTCATAAATATACCCATTACAAATATTGTATGTAGGATGTCTTGCACATGACCATATTTCTAAGGAATTTGGATCCCTCATACATGGACTCTATTTTAAAATAAATAAAATGTATTTATCATAAAATCTCTTTTGAAAGAGAAGATCTATCACATCAGGATGTTATAAGTTATTATTTACCATTATATGTCCATGTATGTGTTTGTAATAAAAGGTTAAAATGAGTTAGATAAGACAATGTATCAATACTCAACATTTTAAACATATCATTTATCTCTTTACTTGGAATTGACCATATATATTTGGAACTATCCGACATGAGTATTAGGGGATTTGATAATATATCATAGAAGGTATTATGGTGAATAACACTTACTATCTCTATGGTACCCCATACATTACCCACTTCATGATAATTTATTCAAAATGAATTAAACTACAACATAATTTTGGGATGTTATTGGATACATGAAATGTTTGTAGTTCCATCCACTTTACACACACATTTAAAATTAAGCCAGAAAGGCTTTAACTATATGTTCCCATTGGATATTGATCCTTTTAAACATTTTTCAAATATACAACCAACAAATCCTTCTACACCACAATCCTATTAATATAATTTTGGATCCTGATAATTTTTTAAATATGGATACAATTAAATGGATTGGGAAAGAATGAATAAGGTATAACCCAACTTATTGCACCTTAAAATAATAAAAATTGACAAGGCTTGGGGTTTCTAGAAAAAACACAACTACAAAATAAACCTCTCACCATGCATTGTGTTTATAAAGACACAATAAAAATGCCTACATATAACTACTTATAATAATGAACTAAAATTGGATATTTTTCATCTTATTAACATAAATGATTCACAATAAATTTTGACATTAGACAAGTTCTCAAATTATAATTCATTGCTAGAGTACTTAGGGGTGTATGAGGATATCCCTTCCTTGTATCAAAAGAATAGGTTTCCTCATGCCCCTCTACTCATGCTTTCTTTCATGAGAAAAATGACTCTAATATCCAACATTATGCCCATAATATAATTCATATTACACCATATGTTGTATAATTATATACTTTGTTAAACGAAGAAATAATATAATATAATTATGAAATAGAAAATGATCCTCAACTAGTATTGTTTGATATAATGATGTAGGAATACAAAGTAAAATATTATCAGTAGGTATTACATGATTTCCAAAAATTATTCACCTATTCTTATTTATATATGCTAAAAATAGACCCATCAATTACAATGCACAATATTTTACTCTATCTAGATACCAAAATAATAAAATAAAATATTTACAAAATGCATCATAAAGTTGAATTATAGGTAAAATATGAAATTTAAAAGATATCAAATGTAGGTTTCATCATATCTATTGTATATTTTGATTGTGCTTCCAATATTATTCCTATCACTAATCAAATGATGACATTCAATGTTGCATAGATTATCATGATTTAAATAAGGCTTGTCCCAAATAATGTTTTACACTCTTTAACATTGACATGAATGTCGATTCTACAACTAGTTATGAGACATTTTGTTTTAGGGATGGTTTTTATGGATATAACTAAATGAAAATAAACTAGACATATTAGGAAAAAATAACATTTACTACCCATGGAGAAAATTTTATTATACATTCATACTTTTTGGCCTTAAAAATGTATAAGCTACATACCAAAGGGAAATGACATGTATATTTCATGATTTAATTCATAAAACTATCAAATAATATGTCTATTATTTAATCAAAAAATAAAATCACTAACAAGATCTTGTTATCAATTTATGAAAATTATTTGAAATATCTTGCAAATTCAATGTGTGACTGAATCCCAAAAAATTGTTGTTGGGGTATCCTCCAAAAATCTTCTAGGATACATAATTTCATAATGAGGCATTGAATTCAATAAAAAAAGGTAAAATATATTATTGAGATGCCACCACCAATGAAATTATAACAAATATGATGTTTTCATGTAATAATTTAGGATATTTTACATTTCATTGCATAGTTGGCAGAAAAAAATACCTTTCACACATTTGCTAAAAAATGACATAAAATTTGTAAGGGATGATAGTTTTAGAAAATATTTGATAATATCAAAGAATATTTATTAAACTTACCATTGCTCATGCCTCAAACATGAGATAGACCATTTATATTTTATATATTAGCCACACATGAGGCCCTTAGGTTCCTATTATCACAATATGATGATGATCATAAAGAGCATGCAATTTATTATATAAGCCATCAATTGGCTTATAAATTAAAATATAATGCAATGGAAAACTATGTCTAGCATTATTATTTGTCACACAAAATTTACAACACCACTTGCTTAATAATGAGATCCATGTTATAATTAAGGAATATCCCTTAAAATTTCTCATGAACAAAACTCACCTAACTAGTTGCATAACTAAATAAGTGATGCAACTTACAAAATTTAATCTCAAATTTATACCTCAAAAATCAATGAAAGGTAAAGTTGTATCTGATTAATTAGTTCCAAATCAATTACTTGATCATTTTCGAATCACCAAATATTTTCATGATGAATTCAAAACATATGATATATCTATAAATCAATGCCCAATAGTCTTTAATCGATCTAGTTGTATTATAAGTGTGGGTTACAGTATCATATTTTTCACCCTTGAGGGAGAATCTATTCTTTTTTCTTATATATTATCCTTTTCTTGTACTAATAATATAACATAATATGATGTATTGATAATTAGATTGCCCATATTATAAAAAAATCATATCAAGGGCCTTTAAGTTTTTGGTGATTCACAATTGATTATTAATCAAGTTACCAATCATTAAAAACTAAATAAGATCATATATCCCCATATAAATAAATGGGGCTAGACTCAAAGACACATTTGATACATTCCCCATCAATAATTTTCTATGAAAAGATAACCACCAAGTAGATATAATGGCTAGTGCAGCATCTTTAATACCTTTTAATATTAGTGATGATTATATAAAATTATCATACATAAGTTAAAATAATCCTCCACTACTCCATAAAAAAGGATGCCTTAGCATTTATTTATTTTACTCACAACACTAAAAACACAAAATAATATAAAGACATCTATAATTTATTTTATTGGGCTTACATACCATATCACTTCACAAGGAATGACAAACGCAAATTACAATGAGAATCACTTCATTATGTTATTATTGACAATTATTTATTGAAGTGATGGTTTGATGGATAGTTAATTCAATGCATAAGAAAATATTAGGCATGTACCAAACTTACCAAAATGTATGATAGTAAGTGTGGAACACACTTTAGTGGTAGGACCATATCCCAAAATTTATTATTATAGGATCACTATTGGCCTAAAATGGAACATGAATATTGTGAGCATGCTAAATTATGTTTACAATCTAAAAACAAATCAATTTAAACCATGATACATCTCACAGGTTACATCTAATTATTTCACCATGGCCTTTATCCTAATGTGGATTTGATTTAATTGGAAAAATCAATCCCATGTCTACCACTAGAAATAAATTCATTATCACAGCTACATAAAATTTTAAAAAATGCGTGGAGAAAATCATATTTGAGTTTTCCATAGGGGATGAATATGCAATTTTTTAAAGACTAATATTATTTCCCATTTTGCCATACCTTCAACTATTGTTATCAATAATGGATCATCATTTAAGAATAAAATAGTGAAATAATTTTGCAGCAAGTTAAAAATAATGTATATCTTTCTATATCTTATTAACCATAGGTTACTGGAAAGTTTGAATTTTTTAAAAAAAAAACTATTGGTAAAATAGTCAAACAATACACTACCAATTGGCACTAGTAGATGTTGTATGATTTATGGGCATACTACACTAGTGTTCATATACCTATACATGCCACAACTTACACCTTATTTTATGGTATAGAGGAATTATTTATCAATAGATCTATAAATTCCATCCATGCTTCATTATCTCAAAGATATTATAAAAGATAATGAGTATTACAAAAAATGATTACATTAGTTAAAGCAATTGAGTGAAAAACACATTCAAGATATTGAACACTTAAGAGTTTTAGATAATCAATTCAAGTGAACATAAAATAAAAGGTTCATCTAAAAGAGTTCATTGTGGGTGAATTGGTACCAAAAAAAATCAAAAATACTAATAATGCATAAAAATATAAGAAAGAGAAATTCAAATAAAATTGGTTGGGACCATTCATAGTTACAAAAAAACATGGCAAAGGTGTATATCACCTAGCTACACTTGAATTAAAACCTCTTAAAAATCTAATGAAAATTATGAAATTTCATAAATATCTTACCTAAAATATTCCAGAAATAACAAAAACATTAAAAAAATCAAAAATACTAAAAAATTCAGCATGTTCTTAGTTGTGTTATTTTTTGTGCATTTGTTGTTTACTTCATGTTAATAGATAACATATCATTATTTTCATATATACAAATATGTTTCATGATTAATTTGATAAATCATATAGTTATACCTAGATAACTTCATATAGTTAGACCTAGATATATGATATATCCACATACATATGTTGGGACTTCCCTCTACTCACATCCTAACTATGTAGGGGGCATATTCTTTTTTTGATAATGATACACACAATTTAAATTATTATATGATGACTTTCCATTATCATGTTTGAGACTATATATACTTACACATACCTATATACATGATTATACCTTTGACAATGTACTATATATGCTATGTAATTAATAATTTAAAAATACATATGTTTATAAACTAGTATGCTAGGTTCGTCTTGATTATTTATATTATCCTAATTTACCATTTTATTAGTTACTTGATAGTGTTACTTAATTTATATTTTAATATATTATATTTATTGTTTAATTATTTAAATATGATCCATTGATTATGGCCCCAGTAAATATGCTTATCTATTTGTAAATTTTCATATGTCAATGTTTTTTATATGTAGACATTTGAATATGCCAATCTATGATTTATGGGCATTTGAATAAGTCATGTCCCTTAAATTTTGTGTAATTTTAACATTTCCCTTGTGTGAGGTATCTTTGGACCATTTTTGGTAGATTTTTTTTTGAGTGTTCTTATGTGTGTTCTATATTGTTTACTAAGCTTGTATTGGTACTCTCTAGACATTGTCATGGTATATGTCATCCATATTAGGACTTAATGTGATCACATAATACATAACTCATTATTGTATCTATGTATACATGTTATCCCTATGTTATAGGATTTTTACACAACTTATATAGTTATATTATCCTTTTAAGGTAAGGTAACTACTAGATTCTACTTCCCCTCACCTCAAAATTCGGGGTATATTAGTGGGGGCATGTCATAAAGGAATGGATTCCACATATTAAAAGTATTAGACTATATTGGAGGCATGTAAAAAAGGCATGACCTACACACTTATTCAATACTCAACATTTCCATATTGTAGCGGAGGAATGTTATGGAAACACATTCTCCACATTCTACACTAGATCTCAAATTCTCTAGATTTAGTGAGGGCATGCCATAGAAATTCATCATCCACACTTGCATCGATTTTAGATTCACCAAATTTCATGATTATATGATTCAAATACATATTTTTAGAATCATTATATGAATATTAATTTTTAAAAGGCATCAAGTGTTGTAATGTAGCTATCTTGATCACTACTCATAAATAATTTTTAGTATATGTAACTGGAAAAGGTACAAGAATTAGTAGAGTATGTAACTTGTGACCATTATCGAACATGTTGAACTTTCACAAGCACTAAATTAGTATGAATTATATAATATTTAGGGTTATTTGAATCTTGATTAACTCTTTGCTATGAATCTCTCTATCTAAGAGTGTGTACCACTTTTATTTGTATTGATTGGGTAGAAATATTATGTAAAGTTGAAACAACTAATTCTCCACTATGCTCTTGAATAGTTTCCATGTCTACATTTTTATTGTGTTTTTGAGTAGGCTCACTATCTATTGTTTGTATTGTGATATTGAATAGGTTACACAACTACTTATGTTTGTTTTAGGGGAGGAAGAGGATTTAACACTTACTATAGAGGGAATTCATATCAAATTCCTTCAACTTTATCCACTTGATTACAATGTATATAATTGAGACATTTATATATAATTTATGGTACTATGTAAATATTTTATATCCAAGGGCATCCTAATAACATATTAAAGACACTTATGATTGGTAAAAATATAAATGGAGTATTCATAATTGCTGACCAACCTGAATAGGTATCACTATATACCTAAGAGTATTATGTATATGTCCATTGAATATTGGAATATTATTTATTTAGTTTGTAAATATTTCTATATGCACCCAAGAGTGTGATGAAGTGTCATTGTACATGCATTTTAATGTAACCACCCCATGATTGTTCTTATAGATAAAGTAAAGTATAGTGTGAGAACACACTCTAACAAAAAATGAAAAAAGAAAGTTTCTCAATCATACATGGAATGACACATCTCCAAACTAAAAATAAGGATAGGATGGATGTTTAGAACTTATCTATGGTTAAATCAACTTTATAAGACACTATAAGGATGTTATTCATTCCACATTAAATATGGATCTAAGGTTGTATACATGTGTGGCTTCACACTCATAAACTCTAATTTAGATACTCTAGCAATAATCTTCCTAATAGAACCATTTAAATAGTCTTAACCCTAGTTAAGTTCCATTCTTGGATAGTTTTAGTTTGGTAGGTATAGGTATAATGTAAGTCACATATTTTATTCTTTTAATTTACAACATCATTATGTAAATAATTATATCTAAAATATCCCAACGTAACATTCATAACCATTTTATTATTTAAAATGCATCAACCTCTCAAGTATAATATCCATATACTTTATTTAGAGGTGATTTTTTGTGCAATGATATAATGATGTAATTTAAATATTCATCATCTAGATCTATTGTGACTTCTATTTATGAATAAAATACAACATAAACTAGGTATACTTTGTAGAATTTCCTAAAGTATATGGAATCAAGCATTTAAGAGATATCATTATCTACATTTATTGATTTTTCCATAGCCCTCCTAACAAATATGGTTATAAATTTAAATAATCAAGATAAGTCTTACCTTCTTTGATATTTAATGCCATTGTCTTATTTCCACATCATTATTAATGTGATATAGCATATAATTTTACATTTATCAATAAAGTACATTCCATGGTTAAAACATACATTAATGAAATTAAGTCATTTTCTAAACATGTGCATAATATAAGTAGTGGTACTAATTAAAGTAATTCTCAATACTACCCACTTGAGGTTATAGTATTTATTCAAGTGTCTTGGGTGACAAAACCAAGATTAATCTAAATTTTATAATCCAATTTTAAAATATGAAATGATGATGTTATTGTATTATTCAATTAGAATTTATACTTATAAAATAACTATAATTATTTAATTATTAATGATCAATCGATATAACCTTTGAATTAAACAATATATTTAAACTTGATTCTAATGGTTATCTCATGTAAGATCAATATAAAAAAACTCATTAATAACCTAATGCCTATAATTACTTAATATTATCCATGGTTTAATTATAATAAAGAAAACACATTAATTACTCCCCTAAAATGTGAGTTAATAATTCCATATCTTATTCATTTATCCTTAAGTTGATGTGGGTGCAAATAAAAATAAATTTGGAAAACTTCCTTTATACCAATAATTTATGTGATTCATAATTTTAACATTTAATAATTATAATTTAATTTTTTTTGTGTAATTTCCATTCAACCAACACCACCACATTATTATTTAAGCTAAAAATGATAGCCTAGTTCTGTTGTAAATGAAACTTAACTTCAAATATAACTAACCTCATAACATGAAGATTTGGAAAACATAAATAATGATACAAATGGTACATAATCCATCAAAAACCATGCTTATTAAACATATCTATTGAAATATTGATTTAATACTAAAATATGCACACTTGGAATATCTTCACTTAAAGGTGGTAATCTTCCATAAATATATATTTTAAATATGAAAATTATATCAACCATTAATGGTATTATTAATTGTGACTTACTTTTTCTTATTTATACCAAGATGGAATCAAAATAATACATACAAGTTCTTATTTCTCTTTACCACAATATAACTACAAAACTATTCACTTTAAATCAAGTTCATAAAACATAAAGTACATTAAGATTAAATGAAATACTTAATTAAATAATATCACCCAAGGTATATCAAAACTATTAAATAATTTAATACATAAATCAAACAAATAGAATGCATAATACTTTGAAGAGTATAAGAACAACATTGTTAACACACACAATCCAACTAACCTATAAATAAACAGTCAATGTTATTAATTAAAACAAATAAAATTGAGTGTAATGAATCAAATTTCATATAAAACCTTCCTTACATCCACGAGTATTATTTTTCATTTAACTAACACAATAAAGTATAAGTATTGATCTTAAGTTAAAATTGAATATTCAAATAACAAAACTCAACTAATGCTAAGGTTTAGAATAAACAATAAATCAAAAGGAAGCTTGTAATTTATTTTATTTTAAAATTAATAAAAGTTCATTGAATGAGTCTAAAAACTATTTCATCCTTACTCATGAAACAAAACACTTTAATACCATCTAATCCATAACTAGGTTTATTTTATAATAATCTTATTACTTTTACAACTCAATAAAGTATATACAAGTCATTAAAAATGAATTGAGAGACAAAGGATTAATTTTAAATAAAAGAGAAACTTATAGATTTTTGACACAAGTATTTAATAAACAACTTATCTAGTGACACAAAAACCTTACACATTATACAAATATGTAATGATAGTGTTGTTTCCAAAATTAGATTCATCCGTCTTTGTGAACAACACCCTACGAAACTTATCCATTTCATCTTTTGTCTCTCTAAGTTTGGTCGTAAGACGAGTTTTGAATTCCTTCTCATCTTGGCCTCAGAACATGAAAGTGGTTATGATCTCATTGCGGCCAAGGTTCCCCTCCCCCAGACTGTCTCCTTCCAAAGTTAGTCTTTTCTTCCATTACCTATAGGGGCAGCAAATTTTTTCACCTCTACATTTTCCTTGTTTTTCTGCAAAGGTGGAAAAATTTTCCGCCCCTGCACCTTTGCCTACAAGGGTGGCAAATTTTGCCACCCCTACACCTTGACCTGCAAGGGTGGAAAATTTTGCCGCCCCTACACTTGAATGAACTGAAACATGCAAGGTCAGCAAAATTTCCCACCCAAGCATGTCTCAATTTCCATGCATGGCATTTATTGCTAGGTGTGGTGGGTTGTTGGGGTCAATTTTCACCCCATTTAAACTGATCTGAGCCTCATTTCTTCTCATTGCTTCCTCCTCTACTCCTACCTTCTGCCTCTAGGTGATCTAGCAAGTGGTTTGAATCATGTCTTCATGGATTCGAGCTTGTGGTGCGTGCGGTTTTCCAGGTTGGTTTTGCTTTTTGCATTTGTTTTTCCTTGTTCTTCCTTTATTTCTTTTTGTTTTTGGAGTTTCTTGCCTAGAGGGATGGCTTAGAAAATAGCCATCCCTCCCCTATCCCCATGGGTTTTCATCCCCAAAGCCCACAAGGGTGCCCACTTTCATTGCCCATGCTTTGACCCCCAAGACTTCTTCGCTCGCATGGGTGGCAAAAGTTGTCGTCCCCCTTATCCCTGCCGAGCAACCCTTCCCTGCAGTGGTGGTGATTTTTTCTACCCCTCTTTCTCTTCCAAACCTATAAGGGCAGTGAAATTCATTGCCCCTACAGGACTTCCCTATAAGGGTAGAAAATTTCATCACCCCTACTTTCTTCTTTGCCTTCCCTACAAGGGCAGTGAAATTCGTCACCCATGCAGGCCTTCCTTACAAGGGCGGCAAAAATCACCACCCTTACCTTTTCCTCCTCTAGCCTGCAAAGGTAGTGAAATTCACCACTTGTGCAGGCTGTCTCTACATAAGCAGTGAATTTTTCCGCCTATGCACTCTTTTGTTCCAACATGTAGGGATGGAAAATTTTGCCACCCGTGCATCCCTCCAGATTTTTCTAACTTTGGAGGATTTTTTTGAGTTGTCTTTTTCTTTCCCTTTCTTCCTCATTTACCGTTCCTTCTTCCACCTAACCTTTTTAAGTGACCTCCAGTAACTAAGATCACTTAGATTGTGCTTTTCCCCTCTCAACCACTCTCCTCTAATTTGGCAATCATGTCTGTACCACCTTTAAAAAACTCCTATTCATCGGCACCGATCTGGGCAAAACCAATTCTCATGTCTGAAGCATCTCCAAAAAAGGCAAAGACCATGAAGTATAAATATCAAGGCATCTTCCTGCTCACATCGGTCTCCTCAAATGTCGATGACATTCAAGACACTGAGATTGGCCATGTGGACATGGTTGAATTCCTAACCCACACAAAGGTGACGAACCCTAGCACCAGGATGAAAAGGATTGTCAATAGCAACATCCACCTGTTGGCCACCTTTCTGGTAGTAGTGCATCATACAAAATTTGTCCTTCAATTCATTCACTTCTACAACAAAGAGACCAGGTTAGTCTTAGATGCTAGCGGCAACATGGTGATTCAGTTAGACCCCAAATTCATTGATAAAGTTTTCATGTGCCTTCCAGCCACCAAAGTAACTCAAATTGACTTCGGGGATGCTCAGAAGGAGTATGACAAAGACCCTAAGAGGGCGAAGAAAGTTATGAACTATAAGTGGTTAAAGTCCCCCAGGACAAGCTTATCAAGATAGCCATGAAAATTTCTAAGGAGTGACTTCATTGAGGAAGTTGGTGACTTGATCACCCTTCTAAGCAGAGTATGGTGCCTCCCATCTTCTTCACTATTCTATGAATGGATGTATTTATTCATTAAAATTATCCTCCAAGGCAAACAAGCCATCTTCTGGGGAGAGCAGATCAGCAACGCCCTCCATGAGGAGCTGACCAAGGTGCAGACCTCTCACAAGTTCTACATGACTTCGTACCTTGTGTACATAGCTGCCGTGATGTGGACTTTTCCAGGCTTGACCATGGAGGGGGATAGAAAGACAACCCTAGTATACTCATACTACCCTCAGCTGACTCTATAAGGATCGACCCGTCACTTCAAAAGGGTAAATGATGCCTTTTTTGCTACTTTTTTATGTCTCTTCAACCCACAGCTTGAGTAGAAGAGAATATCAGATGAGGCCTAGATAGTGGTCAATGATTATAGCTACATGTTCCTTTAATTCCCCACCTTCTACTATCTTTAGGTTAGCTTCCACCAAGGCTACCCCTACATGCTCCCCAGGTTCCCTTCAGATAAGCTAGTGCTAATGGAACTTTGCTGATAACTGATTGTCATGCATACCAGATAGATGGAGCTAAAGAGACTAGGTTTCAAGTTTTTGATTGAGATTGGCAGGTATTCCGTTGCAACATTAGCCAAAGCCAAGGTCATGGAAACCAAAATGCAGATGGTTACTTTAAAACCATTCAAGAGATGGGAAAAATATGACTATGGGGGAGTCAAGGACAAGATCAGGAGGAAAACCCAATTCCATGAACCCATGATTGAGGATGTCTGGATCAACCTTAAGATAGCCAAAGAAATCAAGAAAATGGACTTTAGCAGGCTAACTCTTGAACAGATTAAATATCTAGGGCTTGCAGAGATCCCCTCCTGTCTGATCAATGATGAGAATATCATCAATAGCAAATACCTGGCAGAAAAGGTTGTTGGTTCCCCTTTCCCTCTAACACAATGGTCTCAAAAGGAGCTGACTTCCCTGAGGAAAAGATTTGAACCAATATTGGCTAACACCAATGATTGGTTAGCAGCCAAAGGGATCATCCTGAAAGAATTCATCATTGGGTCTGAGGCTAAATATCAGGCAGAGTTGAAGAAGTAGGCAGAAAATAGAACTAAAAACAAAGGTGATGTACCTTCCTCTTCTAAGCCTCACAAGCCTAGAATCATATTTGTATCTAAGAAGCCTAATGCCATTGAAAAGCCTGAAGCGGTGGCCAAAGGAACTAAAGAACAAAGCCCTCAGGCACAGGTAGCTCAACCAATGGAAACAGATGATCAACCATCAAGGCAACCAAGCATTAGACCTCCACTCTCACCAAAAGAAGTGTAGCCACTCCAGGGCATCTCTCCTTCTCCTCCTCAGTCTCTCGTGGCACCCTCTTCTCCTATCTCTCTAATCATCGTTCCCTCTTTTAGAGCTGCCTCTCCTTCTAGAGTCATATTCAGTGATCCTTAGGGCACTTTTGGAGGTTCTCCTCACTCTTTTGGGTCCATCCCCAGTTTATCCTCTCCTTCCTTCAACTTGCCAGCAAGCCTTGCACTTGAGCTAGAATTAGTAGTTGGTATAGTTTCACCGGTTACTCCAACTGCAACCACTATCACTACTAGCAGTCTAGAAGCTGTTGCAGTAACACCAGTAGAGGGAACCATTACCATAGTAGGTACTTCTCTCTCGCTTTGGATGCCTGCTTTCACCCCCCAAAAAAAGAAGTTGTCCATCTCTCTAGATGACTTTGACTTTGGCAGAATAGTGCTAGTGAAATCTAAGGCTCCTAAGAGGCCAAGGATCATCTCAAAATTGGTTGAGGAAAAAGGGCAAAAATTTTTGGAAATTTCCAGGCCTCCACAGGACACAACCCTTAAGGGTTTTGAGATGAGCAGCTATTCCATCTCTCGTGTTGAACTTGGCAAAGTCACTCACGAAGGTGTGAAAATTGATCTTCAGGCTGCTATGGACATCATGGTTCATAAATTTGATGAAGAGAAGGAGATGAAAGATTATTACAAGGCCAAAATAGAGTAGCTAATAACAGTAATAAGAAATTTTACCCTTCCCCCTAAAGTAGCAACTCTAGAGGCCTTCTCTGTGGATGACCCAGTCATCCAAAAAATAGAAAAGACCTATTTGAAGGGAAAAGTCCTAGAAGATTACATTGAAAAAATGCATACTCAGGGAGTTTCTTTGCTTTCAGAAGTTGTGGAGAGAATAGGTAAGATGAGAAAGTTAAGAGCAGAGGTAGATGACTTCGTCTCCCTTATGTCTTAAGAGATCAACAGCTTAGAAAAGGTCCTTAGGAAATGGAAGGAGATGAAGGATCTAAATAAAATCACCTTGATATCCATCGGTGTCATCTCTAGTAAGGACTCTTATGTTAAAATCAAGGAGTCACTAATCTTTAGGATTCAGGTACTCAAAGATCTAATTGATGATCTCAAAGCTTTCAAGGAGGCTAGTGAGAAGAGTGACTTGAGCCTATTGAATAAATTAGAAGAGCTACCATGCAACCTGACCTCTAAGGACAATCAGTTCCTTCTGGCAAAAAAAATGATTCAAAATTTCAAAGAGATGATTTAGAGAGATTTTGAAGAAAAATCCTTCTCAATGTCTACTGTGGACAACATTCTAGATGCTCAGTTAACTTTGGAAAATCTAAAATCCAGGTTAACTAGCCATGCTAAAGCTATCATAGCATTGAAGGATGCATTGATCAGAGCCAAAATCATCTCCAAGAACACAGTTGTGCCAGACAGCTTAGGAATTTAGGCATCCATCACTATGTTTGATGCACATATGAAGAAATCTGGCAGCAAGAACTGAATCTCTCTCCTTCTTTCTTCTTCTCTCCTTATGCACTTCTATTTTTTGCAAGATACATGCAATTTTGAAAAATGTAATTACATGTAAATATTTTGGAAAAATATCTCAAAGTCATAGATGAGTCATCTTTGACCGAGATATTTTTGTATTTTATTATTTTCTAGTTTTTGAGGATTTTATTCCTATCTATAGTGGAGAGCTCATTTTGTAAAAGATCTTAGGAAAAATTAATAGCAAACACTCTGCTGAAATTGAAGCAACTTTTGAGACTTTGTGCTCAAATTTGTAAATCATATTTTGTTGAATGAATGAGAAGCAGGTTATTTCAGACTTTGTGTTGAGATTATTTGTGTTATTTAGGAAATGGTTCTTATGTCCTTTTTCTTAGTAATATTTTATTTATCTGATTTAATAAACAAAGTGGGTGTGTTTATATTATCTAAGGGCACTTCTAAAGGGTAGAAGATAGACTTTGAGCTATTTTTATCTTTCAGATTCAATTATCTTTTGTAGTTTTAGGCGGAGACTTTGTGCTTTGTTTTATTCTATGGTTACGTTTGTTTCGAATCGGTGGAAGAAACTACGGAAGACTTTGTGCTTACGTGGGTGTTCTTGTGGGATTTGTCACTTCAGGTGATCTCTTGCTCTTCATTTGCTACCATTCCTAAAAGAAGAGGAGTGTTGTTAGCTTAAGACCAGGATTTTCCCTCTTTTGTTCTTTATACATTACCTCTGAAAAAAGAGAGGTATATGTTGTTATACCACACCCATGTGTTATTTTGTACTTAATTATATACATATATCCAGCGTGTAAGTATTTATAAGGAACCTCCCCTTGATGAGAGGAGGGATTTACTTCATCTAGATCTAGTAAACCCATACTATTCATGGTGTAAATCTCCCTATCCTGTGGTTGATATACCCATTTTTTCATTAGTTAGTTGATGACAAAATATTCACCCAACAGTTTTTTGGCGACTCCACTGGGGACCTCAGATGTGCAGTCTGAAACCTCAAGGTTTACATTGAAGCAGTCCCTACCCTTATCCATTACATAGTCTGGCGACTCCGTTCCATGTCTTACCCATTATCATTATAGCTGTACCATCTATCTCTGTTACATTATCTAGTCTGTAAAACCAGAGCCACTGGGAAGAACGTGCATTTTGAAGCCTCAAGCTTCAACTTGAAGCAATTTCGGTCCCTTTTTCATTTTAAAATCTGGCAACTCCATGCTACACCAGAAGCCAGAGATCTAAGGGTGTTGTTGACCCTGTGTTTGATTTGGCACAACAAAGTAACTTTGATCTTTTTCCTCTGTCACCTTTCCTCCAACGTTCTAAGAGTTTCCCTCCTAACTCTATCAGGTCACTGAAACAAGGTAGAGCTTCTTTTCATGTGGCTAACCGTGCCCTGCTAGTAAATACCCCACCAAGGTTTGTTATCCCACCATTTAATTTTCCTAACATAATGGCTCAAGGCCCGTGGGGTAATTCTTTTGGTCCTCTCAATTTGACTGCACCTTTGCATGAACTACCTTGTAGTTCTAGGAAAAAAATTCTTAAGTTTTTTCGTGATGGAAAGGTTCATCCCGACGAACATATTGCTTCCTTCTCCATAGCATGTGGCATGATCAATGTGGAATTCAAAGATGTAGTAAGAATTTTTGTGGAAGCTTTGCAAGGAGCAGTTACAAATTGGTTCTATCACCTGCAGGCGGGGTCAGTAACAGACTGGGATACGCTCAAGTCCAAATTCAAAGCTAGGTTTAAACCTGCTGAAGATGTACATGATTTGTTGGCCCAACTAACACAGTTGAAAAAAGAATCCCAGGAACCCATGAGGGATTTCATATCTAAATTTAACAAGTTGAGAAATTGGATTCCAACTGTGGCTCAGCCCACACCAAAAAATCTGAAGTGTTTTTTATCAATTCACAGCTTCCCAAAGTAAGTTTCCTATTGAGGTGAGCTGGCCCTATGGATCTAGTCTTGGCTCAAATTTTGGCTACTGAGATTGAGGATGATCTTATCCTAGCAGGTAAGATCAAGAAAGACCCTAGTAAAAATAAATTCTCTTCATCTACTGAGAGTTCTTTAGGTACTACAGATCCTATGGTGCAAAAACTAATGAATGAACTGATAGTTTTGAAGAGGTAAATAGCCCAAGGTACGTCTACTCCTACATATCGAGATGCACCCAAGAGAATGTTCTAGAATCAGAAATATTAGGGTAATGCTACCAAGAACTAAGGGCAATCCAATCACCTACCTCCCCCTCGGGGGAGATTAGCCATTGAAGTAGCGCCTGCCAATTTAGCAGTCAGTTACCTGAAAGCTAAGCACGACAATTCATTTCAACCTCAGTTAAACCAACAAGAAGATGCTAATCTCTTTGATGAGCAGGAAGAGGAATCAGCTGGTGACTCTAATATTAGTTTCCTAGATTACCAAGATGAAACTAGAAGTAAAGGGGAGGGTTTGGATGGATCTTATGCTATTTTCACTAGATCTCAAAATCAGTCAACTTCATAGACTGACAAAGAAAAGGTAGATGAGGAACCCTGACCAATGGTCTCTATCACCAAATGAGGGACTCCATTGCCTCCACAATCAAAAGATCAGTTAACTCATAAAAAAGTAAGTACTCCCAATCACCCCATACCTTCCACTTCTGTTACTTAGACTAGTGCCATGCCCACTAAAGTCCCTGATGATGGACTCCCTTCTTCTGTTGTGAGCTCCTTTCAATTATTTGATATAATTGATCATGCTAAAAAAACTAAAATTCAAATGACAGAGGTTGAATACTTGAGAGCTAACCCAGAGCAATTTGATAGGCTAGTAGAATATGTGAAAAACAAAGCCGTCTTTGTAGGACAAGACTCTTTGAAAGCTGTTCACGATCCTCCTAAAGAGAAACTAGCCCAAAACAATTTAGTCGCGACTCCTCCTATTGCTCCCAGGAAAATAGAACCTTTCTATATTTCTCTACTTATAAATGGTTATAAACTGAGTAATTGTATTATAGACTCCGGAGCCTCAGATAATGTCATGCCTGTGAAGGTAGCAGATTCTCTTGGCCTGACTTTGACCAAAACTTTTGGGAGGTGTTTTTCCATGGAAAATAAGCAAGTTCCTCTCCTTGGTCAAATAAAAGATGCTCAATATGCCTTCGTGGCTTTTCCAGAGAAGCAGATAAAAATGACGATTTTAGTGGCTGATATTGCCGCATCTTACGACATCCTACTTGGACAGAATTTCTGCAAGGATGTTAGAGGTGAGCTAAGTATGGACTTATCAGAAGCAAGAATTCTAGTTTAAGGTGTCATGAAGAAGTTGCTTCTTGAAAAATAAGCAAGGTACGTAGTTACCAGATCATCAGCACCGGAAGCTCAAATTTTATTTGAGTCATCAGGCATGGGCAACTACTTCCTATCTACGGATGAAACCCATGAGACACCTGATGAAACTCCTTCGAGTGATAACTTGAGATTGTGTTTAGCTGGTATAGCAAAAAAATTAACAAATCAAAATGAGCACATAGAAGAGCCTCTTTCCCCAAACAAAGGAGTTTTCAAATAAAAGGTAGCGTTTAATGAGGTATGGACCTTAGAATTTGACGGTAGCTGCGCTTCTACTAGTTCAAGAGCTGGGGTTGTGTTGGTATCTCCGCAGGAAGATATTATTCCTTTGTCTTATAAATTGTAGTTCAACAATACCAACAACACGGTTAAGTATGAGTCCCTATTGTTCAGACTATAGGCTACCAGAGAAAGGGGCATTAGGCTACTCCATGCTAAAGGGGATACTGAGTTGATAGTCTGCCAGGTGAGGAACCTCTATCAGATGAAAAATGAAAGGTTGCACCATTATCACAACTTGGTCTGGGATTAGATTGAAAATTTTGATGCTTTCAACATCTCTACCATTCCAAGGAAGCTCAATGACCGAGCAGATGCATTGGCTGTCTCTGCCACCCTTCTAGTCCCTCACCTAGACTTTAAGGGAGATAGGTACACTATTGAACTGGTCTTTTGGCCAAGTGTACTTGATAATGCTGGCCACTGGCAAGTATTTAACAATGATGATCAAATCATTGCCTTCTTAGAGCAAAAAGATAGTTTTGAACAACTACATTTTAAAGGTATTAAACCCCAAGAATGTGAAGCAACTCCTGAAACCAATACAAACGTAGGCGAGGGTTTCTTGTAGCTTAAAGGGAATAAGATTACAAAAGGCTTGGTGTCCTTAGAGAAATTTTTTGATAACCATGACAGGTTTATAAAATAATAGTGAATAGATTCAAATTCTTCCCAAGATTTTGATCAAGTTAACTTGGAAACCAAGTGTGATCCTAAGATGGTAAACGTTGGG
The DNA here is from genome assembly GCA_037957365.1 of Torreya grandis. Taxonomy (NCBI): domain Eukaryota; kingdom Viridiplantae; phylum Streptophyta; class Pinopsida; order Cupressales; family Taxaceae; genus Torreya; species Torreya grandis. The sequence goes on from JARHVA010006358.1 coordinate 20,829, forward strand.
AAATGCTGCACTCCTGAGGAAAGATTTGAGCTTGCTAGTCTACTCTACCAGTAAATGCATGTATTGGCCTATTCCTATGATGATCTAAAATCACTCAGGCCAAATGACATCTACCATGACATTCCCTTGAAAGCCAAATCTGTACCTTACAAGTAAAAATCCAGGCAATATAATCCAAAAATCTCAGGTACTATTTTAGCTGAAATACAAAAGATGCTTCATGCCCAGATAATTTTCCCAATCCATCACTCAACATGGATTGCCAACATAGTGCCCATCAGGAAGAAGAATGGAAAAATTTGAATCTGTGTGGATTTTAAAAACTTAAACCAGTTGTCCTTAAAAGATAACTACCCCCTTTCTATCATGGATCAAGTCCTACAGATGGTAACAGATTTAGAAATGTTATCAGTGCTAGATAGTTTTTTAGGGTACAATCAGGTCAAATTTAGGAAAGTAGATCAACACAAAACAACACTCACCACACCTTGGGGCACATTCGCTTACCGAAGAATGCCTTTTGGTCTGATAAATGTAGGCACCACATTTCAAATGGTGATGCATCTCGCTTTCAAAGATGAGATGGGAAAATTCATTGTAGTATACCTAGATGATCTGATAGTATTTTCAAAACATCATTCTAAGCATGTTCATCATTTGCAAAAGATACTGGAATGTTGTCATCAGAACGGTATCTCTTTAAATCTAAATAAATTTGTCTTTGGAGTTACTGAGGGAAAACTTCTCAGACACACTGTGTCCTAAGAAGGTATTAAAATTGATCCAGAGAGAGTCAAGTCCATTCAGGAACTTATTCTACCTACCAAAAAGACTACAATTCACTCTTTCTTTGGAAAGGTAAATTTTCTTTGAAGGTTTATACTTGAATTTGCTAAGAAAACCCGTCACATTGTCAACATGATGAAGGGCAATGCTATGTTTAGGTGGACCTCTGAGGGTAAATCAACATTTATGGAGATTAAGGAAGCAATCACCCATGCACCAGTATTAGTCTGCCTAGATTAAACTAAAAGTTTCAAGATATATAGTTATACCTCTAAACATACACTATCAGCTATTCTGGTCTAGCAAAATCTAGAAGGTGCAGAATCTCCTATCTCATTCATGAGTTGTCCACTTAAAGATTATCAGCTAAAATATTCCCTTATGGAGAAGCATGCATACGCTATGGTCAAAGTGGTCAAGTATTTCATGTTTTATATCCTAAACTCTCACACTGAAGTTCTTGTACTAGACACTACAGTAAAATCCATATTGACTTAGCAGGAGTTCAGTATGAAGAGAGGTAACTGGATTGCCAAAACTTAGGAGTTTGATCTAGACATCAAATCAACCAAGCTCATATGAGGAAAAGTTCTTTTCCAGTTGATTGCTAACAACATCCCAGATGAAGCAAAAATTGAAGTAGAGATCGAAGACACACCTATGGTCCTCTTTGTTGCCACTAGTGATGAGTGGTATTCTAACATTGCTCATTTTTTGACATATGGCGAGTGTCCCACTCATATTTTTTTTAAAGAGAAATAGAATGTTAAATTGAAAGTAGTTGGTTATGTCCTATCAGACAATGGTCTTTACAAGAGAAACCTAGACAGGGCATTTCATTGTTGTGTTGATAAAGCTCAACAAGAAAGACTCTTAGAATCTTTCCACAATTTGGCCTATGGAGGACATTTCGCTGCACTAGTGATGGCACAAAAAATTCTATGAGCAAGTTATTATTGGCCCACATTGTTCTAGGATGCCTACAAATGGGTATGTAGGTGCAAATTGTGTCAGCAATTTGTTAGAAAGCCTAAGCTGCCTGCTTTGCCTCTCAAGCCGGTAGTGATCAAGGAACCATTTCAATAGTGGGGTATTGACTTCATTGGGGTAGTCAACCCATCTTTAAGTGCTAGACATGATTATGCCCTCATGGTAATAGATTATTTTACTAAGTGGGTGGAGGCCATCCCAACCAAGCATGCTACGTATGAAGTGGTATGCAGCTTTTTCAAATAAAATATCATCTCCAAGTTTGGGGTTCCACTAAAGATCATAACATATAATGCAGCCTACTTTTCATCGCATGAAATTACTCAATTTTGTTTTTATTATGGGATTACCTTATCCCATACTTTAGATTATTTCCCTCAAGGAAATGGCCAAGTAGAATCGAGTAACAAGAACCTGGTCACTATTATAAGGAAGTTGGTGGACGACAATCAAAGAACGTGGCACAAAGCATTATATGATTCTTTATGGGCAGATAGAATAACACCCAAAAGGGCTATAGGTATGTCCCCTTTCCAACTTCTATATGGATTGAATGCATAAATTCCCATCAACCTTGAACTACCAGCACTCAAGTTAACAAAAGCAATCGAAGACACAACCTTCAAAAGTTCAGTTGATAAAAGGATCATGTGTCTAAATGAGCTAAATGAGCATCAAACTATGGTAGTGGAGTGGATTAAGGAGCATCAGGACTAGGTGAAGGCCCTCTTTGATAAATAAAGCTAAATTTCACAAATTCCAAGTTGGAGATCGAGTCTTGTTGTGGAACAAGAGGTGAGAACAAAAAGGGATGCATGGCAAATTTGACTTCCTGTGGAAGGGCCCATTCACCATTTGACAGCTTTGTGGTGAGGCTAGCTTCTTGCTAGAGTACCAAGATGGAACACCATTTGCACTACCTCACAGTGGACAGCATCTCAAGCTGATCAATCCTTGAGGCTTGAAGAAGTTCATTTGTATATATGTATAGAATTTATGTTTTGTCTATTTTTCTTTCATTTTTCACTTGACTCTATAGCCCAATGGCTTGGATGAAGGCACTTAGAGACTGGTTTCTACTCCCACTAATCAAATCAATTAATAGAAGTTCCCCAATAGGAGCTAGCTATTGTTTCCAAAATTAGATTCATCTGTCTTTATGAATAACCCCCTAAAAAACTTGTCCATTTCATTTTTTATTTCTCTAAGTTTGGTCGTGAGACGAGTTTTGAATTCATTCTCATCTTGGCCTCAGAACGTGAAAGTGGTTATGATCTCATTGTGGCCAAGGTTCCCCTCCCTTAGACTGTCTCCTTCCAGAGTTAGTCTTTTCTTCCATTACCTGTAGGGGCGGCAAATTTTGCCGCCTCTACATTTTCCTTGTTTTTGTGCAAAGGCAACAAAATTTGCCGCCCCTTCACCTTTGCCTGCAAGGGCAAAAAATTTTGCTGCCCCTGCACCTTGACCTGCAAGGGCAAAAAATTTTGTCACCCCTGCACTCAAATGAACCAAAACATGCAAGGGCGATAAAATTTGCTGCCCAAGCATGTCTTGATTTCCATGTGTGGCATTTATTACCATGTGCAATGGGTTGTTGGGGTCAATTTTCACCCCATTTAAACTGATTTGAGCCTCATTTCTTCTCATTACTTCTTCCTCTCCTCTTTCCTTCTGCCTCTGGGTGATCTAACAAGTGGTTTGAAGCACGTCTTCATAGATTCGAGCTTGTGGTGCATACGATTTTCTAGGTTGGTTTCACTTTTTGAATTTGTTTTTCCTTATTCTTTATTTCTTTTTGTTTTGGGAGTTTCTTGCCCAGAGGGATAGCTTAGAAAATAGCCATCCCTCCCCTATCCCCACATGTTTTCATCCCAAATCCCATAAGGGTGCCCACTTTCATCACCCATGCTTCGACCCCCAAGCCTTCTTTGCTCGCATGGGTGGCAAAAATTGCCGTCCCCCTTATCCCTACCGAGCAACCCTTCCCTACAGTGGCAGTGATTTTTGCCACCCCTCTTTCTCTTCCAAACCTATAAGGCCAGTGAAATTCATCACCCTTACATGCTTTTTATATAAGGGCAGCAAATTTTGTTGCCCCTACTTTCTTCTTTGCCTTCTCTGCAAGGGCAGCAAAATTTGCTACCCATGCATGCCTTCCTTACAAGGGTGGCTAAAATTGCTGCCCTTACCTTTTCCTCCTCCAGCCTGCAAAGGTGGTGAAATTTGCCACCTATGTAGGCCGTCTCTACTAAGAGGCAAATTTCACTACCTATTCACTCTTTTGTTCCAACATGCAGGGGCGGTAAATTTTACTACCCATGCATCCCTCCTCCAGATTTTTCTAACTCTAGATGATTTTTCTAAGTTGTCCTTTTCTTTCCCTTTCTTCTTTATTTACCATTCCTTCTTCCACGTGACCTTTTTAAGTGACCTCCAGTAACTAAGATCACGTAAATTTCACTTTCCCCCTCTTATCCACTCTCCTCTAATTTGGCAATCATGTCTGCAACACCTTCAAAAAACCCCTGTTCATTGGCACCGGTCTGGCCAAAACTAGTTCCCATGTCTGAAGCATCTCTGAAAAAGGCAAAGACCATGAAGTATAAATATCAGGGCATCTTCCCACTCACATCATTCTCCTCAAATGTTGATGACATTCGAGACATCGAGATTGGCCACGTGGACATGGCCGAATTCCTAACTTGCATAAAGGTTACGAACCCCAACACTGGGATGAAAAGGATTGTTGATAGCAACATCCACCTAGTGGCCACCTTTCTGGTAGCAGTGCATCATACTAAATTCATCCTCCAATGCACTCACTTTTACAATAAAAATACCAAGTCAGTCTCAGACACCAGTGGCAACATGGTGATTCAGTTGGACCCCAAATTCATCTATAAAGTTTTCATGTGCCCTCCAGCCACCGAAGTAACCCAAATTAACTTTGGGGATGTTGAGAAGGAGTATGACAAAGACCCTAAGAGGGTGAAGAAAGTTATGAACTATAAGTGGTTGAAGTCCCCCAAAATAAGCTTATCAAGATGGCCACCAAACTTTCTGAGGAGCGACTTCATTGAGGAAGTTGGTGACTTGATCACCCTTCTAAGCAGAGTACGAGACCTCCCACCTTCTTCACTATTCCATGAATGGATGTATCCATTCATTAAAATCATCCTCCAAGGCAAACAAGCCATCTTTTAGGGAGAGTAGATCAGCAACGCTCTCCATGAGTAGCTGACCAAAGTGCAAACCCCTCACAAGTTCTAAATGACTTCGTACCTTGTGTACATAGCTGCCATGATGCAGACTTTTCCAAGCTTAACCATAGAGGGGGATAGAAAGATAACCCTAGTATACTCATACTAACCTCAGCTGACTCTATAAGGATCAACCTATCACTTCAAGAGGCTAAATGATGCCTTTTTTACTACTTTTTTATGTCTCTTTTATCCACAACTTGAGTAAAAGAGAATATCAGATGAGGCCTGGATAGTGGTCAATGATTATAGCTGCATGTTCCTTTAATTCCCCACCTTTTGCTATCTTTGGGTTAGCTTCTACCAAGGCTACCCCTACATGCTCCCCAAGTTCCCTTCAGATAAGCTAGTGCTAATGGAACTTTGCCGACAACTGATTGTCGTGCATACTAGATAGATGGAGCTGAAGAGACCAGGTTTCAAGTTTTTGATTAAGATTGGTAGGTATTCTGTTGCAACATCAACGAAAGCCAAGGTCATGGAAATTGAAATGCAGATGGTTACTTTAAAACCATTCAAGAGATGGGAAAAATTTGACTACAGGGGAGTCAAGGACAAGATCAAGAGGAAAACTCAATTCCATGAACCCATGATTGAGGATGTCTGGATTGACCTCAAGACAGCTGAAGAAATTAGGAAAATGGACTTTAATAGGTTGACCCTTGAATAGATTGAATATCTAGGGCTTGCAGAGATCCCCTCCAGTCTGATCGATGACAGGAATATCATCAATAGTAAATACCTGGCAAAAAAGGTTGCTCGTTCCCCTCTCCCTCCAATATAGTGGTCTCAAAAGGAGCTGACTTCCCTAAGGAAAATATTTGAACCAATATTGGCTAACACCAATGATTGGTTAGTAGCCAAAGGGATCATCTTGAAAGAATTCATCACTGAGTTTAAGGATGAATATTAGGTAGAGTTGAAGAAGCAGGCAAAAAATAGATCTAAAAACAAAGGTGATGTACCTTCCTCTTCTAGGCCTCATAAGCTTAGAATCATCTTTGTATCTAAGAAGCCTAATGCCACTAAAGAGCCTGAAGTAGCAGCCAAAGGAACTAAAGAATAGAGTCCTTATGCACAAGTAGCTCAGCCAATGGAAACAAATGATCAACCATCAGGGTAGCCAAGCACTGGACCTCCACTCTCACCAAAAGATGTGCATCCACTCCAGGGTGGCTCTCCTTATCCTCCTCAGTCTCCCATGGCACCGTATTCTCCTCTCTCTCTGATCAACATTCCCTCTTCCGAAGCTGCCTCTCTTTCCAAAGTCATATTAGGTGATCCTCAAGGCACTTTTGGAGGTTTTCCTCACTCTTCTGGGTCCATCCCTAGTTTATCCTCTCCTTCTTCAACTTGCCAGCAAGCCCTGCACCTGAGCCAGAATGAGTAGTTGGTATAGTTTCACTAGTTACTCCAACTACAACCACTGTCACTACTAGCAGTCTAGAAGCTATTACAGTAACACCAGTAGAGGGAACCATTACCACAGTAGGTACTTCTCTCCTACCTTGGATGTCTACTTTCACCCTCAAAAGAAAGAAGTTGGTCATCTCTCTAGATGACTTTGACTTTGGCAAAATAGTGCCAATGAAAGCTAAGGCTCCTAAGAGGCTAAGGATCCTCTCGAAATTGGTCGAGGAAAAAGGGCAAAAATTTTTGGAAATCGCCAAGCCTCCATAGGATGAAACCCTTGAGGGTTTCAAGATGATTAGCTATTCCATCTATCATGTTAAACTTGGCAAAGTCACTCATGAAGGTGCGAAAAGTGATCTTTAGGCTGCTATGGACATCATGGTTTAGAAATTTGATCGAGAGAAGGAGATGAAAGATTATTACAAGGCCAAAATAGAGCAGCTAATGGTAGTAATAAGAAAGTTTACCCTTCCCCCTGAAGCAACAACTCCAGAGGCCTTCTCTATGGATGATCCAGTCATTCAAAAAGCAGAAAAGACATATTTGAAGGGAAATGTCCTAGAAGATTACATTGAAAAAATGTATACTCAGGGAGTTTCTTTGCATTCAAAAGTTGCGAAGAGAACAGGTTAGATGAGAAAGTTAAGAGCAGAGGTAGATGACTTCATCTCCCTTATCTCTCAAGAGATCGACAGCTCAGAAAAGGTCCTTAGCAAATGGAAGGAAATGAAGGATCTGAAGAAAATCACATTGATATCCATCAGTGTCATCTCCAGTAAGGACTCCTATGTTGAAATCAAGGAGTCACTAATCTTCAGGATTCAAGTACTCAAAGATCTAATTGATGATCTCAAAGCTTTCAAGGAGGCTAGTGAGAAGAGTGACCTGAGCCTGTTGAATAAATTAGAAGAGTTGCCATGCAACCTAACCTCTAAGGACAATCAGTTCCTTCTGGTAGAAGAAATGATTTAGAATTTCAAAGAGATGATTTAGAGAGATTTTGAAGAAAAATCCTTCTCAATGTCTACTGTGGACAACATTCTAGATGCTCAGTTAACTTTGGAGAATCTAAAATCTAGGTTAACTAGCCATGCTAAAGCTATCATAGCATTGAAGGATGCATTGATCAGAGCCAGAATCATCTCCAAGAACACAATTGTGCCAAACAGCTTAGAAATTCAGGCATCCATCACTATGTTCGATGCACATATGAAGAAATCTGGCAGCAAAAACTGAATCTCTCTCCTTTTTTCTTCTCTCCTTATGCACTTCTATTTTTTGCAAGATACATGCAATTTTGAAAAATGTAATTACATGTAAATATTTCAGAAAAATATCTCAAAGTCAAAGATGAGTCATCTTTGACTGAGATATTTTTGTATTTTATTATTTTCTAGTTTTTGAGGATTTTCTTCCTATATATAGTGGAGACCTCATTTTGTAAAAGATCTTGGGAAAAATTAATAGAAAACACTCTACTGAAATTGAAGCAACTTTTGAGACTTTGTGCTCAAATTTGTAAATCATATTTTGTTGAATGAATGAGAAGCAGGTTATTTCAGACTTTGTGTTGAGATTGTCTGTGTTATTTAGGAAATGGTTTTTATGTCCCTTTTCCTAGTAATATCTTATTTATCTGATTTAATAATCAAAGTGGGTGTGTTTATATTATCTAAGGGTGATTTTAAAGGGTAGAAGATAGAATTTTATCTATTTTTATCTTTCAAATTTAGTTATCTTTTGTAGTTTCAGGTGGAGACTTTGTGCTTTGTTTTATTCTACGGTTACATTTGTTTCAAATCAGTGGAAGAAACTACGGAAGACTTTGTGCTTACGTGGGTGTTCTTGTGGGCTTTGTCACTTCAGGCGATCTCTTGCTCTTTATTTGCTACCATTCCTTAAAGAAGAGGAGTGTTGGTAGCTTAAGACCAGGATTTTCCCTCTTTTGTTCTTTATACATTACCTCTGAAAAAAGAGAGTTAGATGCTTTTACACCAACCCTATGTGTTATTTTTTGCCTAATCATATACATATAGCTAGCATGTAAGTATTTATAGGGAACCTCCCCTTGATGAGAGGAGAGATTTACTTCATCCAGATCTGGTAAACCCATACTATTCGTGGTGTAAATCTCCCTATGTTGTGGTTGATATACCCATTTTGTCATCAGTTAGTTGACGACAAAATATTCACCCAACAGATAGTAATGCACACAACTAGTTATCAAGATAAATAGACAATAAATTAAATATTCAAGATACTCAAATATATATGAATGCACATTTAAAATATATGTATAAAAGGATTAGATCAACACATCAAATTCAAATTTCATAAATCCAAAAAATGATAGCAACATGATTGTAACATAATTTCATCCTCAACCCCAAAAGTGGGTTTGATTCCCAACATTTTTACCATGATCCAAGTATCCAATAAAATTATTATTTCATATTATTGAAAGAGAATGCAAAGAGTAGGGAATCTAAAAACCACAAACCTGTGAGCCCCACATTAATAGCCTTAGACACCCCTTCCATTAGTTTGAAGGTGGATGCTGATAAGTAGGGTGGTAGGTATGTTTATTCTAACTGAGATTCAATTTTTTATTACCACCAACATAAATAATCATGCAAAAAGGAATTAAAATGAAAATGTTTTCACCCCCAATTAAATGCACTCATGCATGAAAATCATAGCTCAAAAACACCATTCACACCATATTAAATATATACATGGTTCAAACCAAAAAAAGAGCAACCTAAAAATAAAAGCATAACTTAATAATAATAAAAAGGAAACTATTCAATAATGACACAAATGCATGGTAAGTAATGTGTATGGAATAATGGCACGTAGACCAAATATAGTCCCAACATAACCTTATATTATTTTATACCATATACATTAATTACAATGACCATATGATTTAATAACATAAGGAAAATACCCATTATACTATAACATACTTGGTGAATATAATTCATAATATGTCATCTTCATTTTTCCTAGTGAGCATTATTTTTTTGCACTTCCACATACTCCTTATTGTTAAAATGATCAAGGTAAAATATTAACTAAAAACCCACCAAACATTATAGCCTAAAAGGGAATAACCCAGGTCATGGGCTGAACAAGGTGAAGGCACTAATATCTTTATCTCTATGTTTTCAATTTTTAATATTGAATATATAAGATTAACCACCACTCATTCCCCACCTTGATAGTCCAACTAAACCAACCAAAACCTAGATATTGCCAATAAGACTTAATACTTCCAATTTGGAAGAGATAATTTAGGGTTCCAAGTTAAGTTGATGAAAAAATAACATAATGACCATGTTATCCAAATAAAACACTAGAAACCAAATATTGTAAAAAGTGGTATCATGACCTAATTGAATCATAAGGTCAACTTGATTTTTATAATTGGCATTCCATGCATACATTGTCCTATGTATAAAATACATCATTTTAATAAAAAAATATTATTAAATAATTCAAGTTTATGGACTAAATTCAACTCTTTTATTAGTAAATCAAGTTTTAGTACCATATTCAAGATAACCAAACAAACATAAATAATAAACAATAGTCAAGTGGAAAGCCTTTACATAGATAAATACAAATCAAGATAACGATGAAGGGAAATCTAATGCAACCATAATATGTGATAACATGCCAACATGTTGCATTAAAATGATGTTATAAGGAATTTATAAAGGGTCATGGTTAACTAAATAGATCTTGGTGAGACTAAACACATAATAGGTGTTAGAACCTAGTTCCAAACAAAAACTAGTAACCTAACCACAAAAATTAAAATTAAAAACATATTCATACACAATACTAAAGTTTAATAAATTTAATTAAATATGATTTCAAAGATATAAATAAATAAAATGACAAATTGAACATCTACACACATAAAAAGACTTATAAGACAAGCATCAAATTAAGGAAATGAAAACATAATAGATAAAAATAGAATACTCAAAAAATTAGTGGTTTTTATAAATAAAAGTATCTCATAATTTATCCATTAGGATATAATATGGAATCCATAAAAACCTATGTCTAATATAATCCACCAATTAAACCTAACTCATTTCTCAATTTCTTATAGTAAAAAAATAAGACATCAGTAGCATATGGACTAACTATAACATTAAAAATCCATAACCATATAAAAAATATAATAAATAAAACACCATATATATCTTAATGACCTAAAAAAATATAATAATCAAATCATCATAATCATATCCATGATATACAACTATAATAATCAAAGCATCCTAATTGTTTCAATGATCTAACAACTATAATAATTAGAGTATCATAAAAAAATATCATGATAATGTTAAATAGGAGTAATAAAAACTATGATATGGTTCCAAAAATCTAGGATATGACATTTAGTGACCCATTATCCACCATGTCAATGTGTATAATCAAACTAATATATAATTGTAGAATGATTTGACCACCCTAATAAAAATAGAAAATGTGCAATAGATTGATTGTCATTTATAACTGACTTTTGATATTATATATATGCATATATATTATTGAATATATTCACACATATATTACTTACTTATGGCACTATTAGTTGATGATATTTCTTCTCCTTTAATATCTTTGAACTATGCATTATATTTTCATTTCTCTAATTTCAATTTTGATGTTTTACATCTAGTATATATTTTATGTCCTTAAGGTTTGATTAATTTATTAAAAATGAGAATAAACCACATTTTAAATTGAAATATATAGTAGTATTACCCTTATTCACTAGTTATTTCATTTTTTTGTAACCAAGACTTTTCCAAATTGCATTTTCCTATGAGATGTTATGTTGTAAAACCAATAATGTGCTCATTATTTTAAGTCCTAAAGTTATTGGTAGATAAATTTCTTGTATAAAATCCATTAACACTATAAATATTTATCATTATATTCTACACTTCGATTAAAATCTATTGTACATGTATTATTGATAATAAAATTAATTTTATGTGTACTATTGATGAGTGTTGGAATGATCACTGGATCTTTTAAAGACACTTTTGTATTCATAAAGGAATATTAAAGATTTGATTTTGTGACCTTTTTCCCAATTTTTAAAATGTTATGATCCCCTTATGTTCAAGTTATGATATATCTATATGTAATGGATAAAAACCATTTTGTCCATGTCCATTTATACTATGATAGGTATTCATTTATACCATGATAGGTATAGAATGGATTTATTTTTAGATATTAAACATGAAAATAATGATGAAAGTAATTATGAGGATGGGTTATTAATATTTTATCCAATAATGTGTGTAGAATATCATGTGGCTGTTTTATGAATTTGTCAAACTCAACTAGTTGCTTCCTAATGAAATTAATTTAATCACATAATGTGATACTTTGTAAAATGTTTCCTTCCATTTATTGAGTACTTTATTTTTTATTCCTTGATTTTATCTCTTTCCATTAATTTTAGATGATTTATTTTATATGTTAGATCTTAATTCACCCATTTATTTATAACATCCTTCTTACAGGAATATGGTCCTAGCTCATTATCTATTGATGTTGCAGAATTAAGATCACATGCATATTTAAACACATCCATGTATAATTTATCAAAATAAATATAAAATTTATGCATAGTTATTTATTTAATTAATATATGAGACCCCTATTGAATATGAATTGCTTTTCCAAATATTTATGTTGATACATTAATGAATTAAAAATAATATAGAATCATAAAATATAATCTTTGATAAGCTCATCATGACCCTATTGAAAACCTTGCAGATATTCTAATGTGAACTTAGGTATCATGTGTTTATGATAATATAATAATAACACATAATATAATATATTAAATCTATGTAAGAAGCCACTAGGTAAACAATAAAACCAATTTCAAGCATATCTTGAGAGACTTATATTGAAATATTTTAATATAATATGTCCATCATTTCCCCAGTATCAAAATAGAGTGTATATTGAGTTAAATTAGTAAAATAATATCAATGACCATTGAATAAGGGTGTTGTAGGCATAAAAAGATATTTTTGGATATGGATTTTCATATTCAAATCTTGTAATAATTTTTCTAAAGAACATGCTTTTGGAGGTCACCAATAACATGCATCATGGATATAATATGACTAGTAGGAAAAGTAATAATTTAGTATTAATCACTCATGGGTTGTAATCAATCACCTATTTTAAACATTCAGATGATATTTTTATGACAAATGTCACTAAATGGCTTAGTATTTCATTTTAAGACAAAATTAGTAAGTCTTATGAATCTTACTTATCTCATCACATTCAATTTGTATGGGAGTCGTGACATCACATTACTTAAAATTAGGTTATTTTTAATTAGTAGAATAGGTAGAGTAATTAATGTTATCATGAGACTCAAATTATATGGATATAACATGAGTATATTGATAATATTTTCATACTATGACATGATCATCACTTTGTAAATATAAAGCAATAATTCCAATTTTGTTTGTATTTATCATTCATTTGCATCATTTGATATTTAAATAGAGGAATATGAAGTATCATTAGATGTTGCAATAATATTTATCACTTCTGATGGAGGATAAATATTATCATAGTCTTTCATATCTTTTTCCATGATTAAAGGATACTTTGAAATATCATATTCATTTACATTATTTAAATTCTATAGATAGATAGAAGGACTAACACACTCATTTGTACCATTTTCCATTTATATGCGAGGGCTATGATTTTGTATTTTATATTGATTAATGAAATGTTGTGTATTATAAAACTTAAGAGGTAAACAATGTTCACTGATTATTAATTATTCACATTTGGATCCATGTGAGAGGCTAAGGGAAATAAAATACTCATTATAAAAATGCCCTTCTCCTATTTTATGAAAAATTTAATACAAGGGAGGAATTGTTTTTATAATTTCTAAATTATTGTGTTCAGTTTCCCCTTCACTATATTATTCATTATTGTACAAATCATATTTATTTTTTATAGTGTGACCATACTAATAATCATAATCATATATATTAAAATCATGTTCTTTATTGACATATTAATAATAATAATAATAATAATAATAATAATAATAATAATAATAAAAAAAAAAAAACAATGTACAAGTTTCATCATTAGTCCATTCATTATCACAAGTATAATGTGTATCATTGTTAGAGAAAAGGAAAGAAAAATAAGGAACACAATTGGGAATTTAAAAGAATCCATTTTATATTTTTTGACCCACAATATATTAAATATTAAAAAAACCATTCTTATTATTATCAAATAATCAATCATACCAAGAAATAAAGGATATCATTGGGTGTAACTAGGCAAGGTGTGTTTAATTTTTAGGAGTTCACATTTACTAATCCTAGTCATAAAATAGTGAACATAACCCAAAATTAACTAACTACAAAGGACTATACCATTCCATAAACACACTCTCATATATTTAGGGTATGTTTAGATTAACTTCATGTAGTTAACTATTTAGTAGTGCAGTACAAGAACAAATGATCAAAGGCTTCCTATGGATGAAAAAAAAAACCCGTAGCATTTATGACATACCTTGAGTTATATAGAAATAAAAATATGTATATAGTGTTGTCTAATGGCTTAAGTATTAGGTAAATAACCTTCACACCATATCTTAGGTAAAACTGAAGACCACTTTTCTAAAAATGATAACTCCTATGAGTTTTAAAACTTCCATAATATAGTTTGTACGAAAGAAAATAAAGAAAAATAAATTGAAAATTGAGTCAAAAAATAAGATTTTTGGGTATAGAAATAATAAATTAGTTTGAAACCCTAAAATAAAAAATTGTAAAATTAATGTTAAAAATTAATGGGTTCAAAAATGTATTTTACCCTATTTTTGATAAAATAATAAGTTTATTGTGATTAATAGGTTTAAAACTAGATACATCCCATAATGCTTAAGATGTACAATAAGTAAAAGTTATAAATTTTCAAATTGATAAATATGGAAAACTAATATTTTTTGAAAACATCAAAAATAAATATACTTAAATTAAACCAAGATTTATGTTGACTACTTAAGATGTATGAAATTGGAAATGAGTTTAATCTGTGATTGTGCATACTTAGGACCAAGACAAAAATATGAAACTACTTATGGATAAGTCCTCCCTAGATAGATTGCATCATAAGTTACTTAAGCATGTTGTTCATGAACTTATCCTAGTTGAATATGACTAGTGACTAACAAAGATAGAGATAGAAAATGTTTTTTCTTATAGTAAAATATAAAAAATAGTGTCATAGTGTATTTATATATATGAACATTATAGGTGAATAAAAACACAAATGACTTGATTCTATTTATTGTGTACTTATCTTAGTTGATTATAGAAAAATATGGTTATTGTGACATGTGTGCCTTAGTATTTTGAGTAGGCTGAGATATTGTGATTTAGGTTGTGTTACACAAAATTCACTATTTTTATTCTTGTTTATTAGAAGCCCTAAGGGAGCTTTATAAGTTAGTAAACTTGAAAAAAATATAGGACTATAATGGATTTAGTTTACCTCTATCACCCCTTTGATTATTAAATACATCCTATGTATCTCATTCTACAAGGATTTAAATCAAGCCCACATAGTTCTACCACGTAGAGTGATTGTGTTCCTTTATTATGTGTATGCAACTAGAAAAATGGATTTGATACTTGACAATGATAACTCTTGACTTAATTTGTGATTCTTTAGACTTGGATTATGGCTTCTCATTATGAATGATATTTAATTTGGAAGGAATAAGTCATATTTAATCAATATTAAATAGTGTGAAAGTTTTCAATAGATAGAGCCAAGCTATGAATAATGAATGACCTTTTTATGTGTATTTATAGTCAAACATTTTGATAATTTCCTTTATGTGACCTTGTGAAACACAAAGTAAGACCCAAAAGGTTGATTAAAGTTTTGTAAAGTATCCATTATTTGGTGTGGGATGTAGTCACCCTAGGTGGCCACACTCCTATCCACCTAACATAAACCTATCCTAAATGATATAGGACACATGTCTTGAGTTAAAGATAATCTAAGGGTGATTTTTAGTATTTTGATAATTTGATTTTGAAATTTATTTGTAGTAATTAATATAGACAAAGGGTTGAGCCTACATTTAGATAAATGGATTAGCGGAATGGTGAATAAGATTCATGCATTTGGGTGTAGGTCATATGATTTAAGATGTGTCAAGAATTAGAATTATCAATTACATATGACCATATTTATGGGTATATAACTATGAATAATCTTCTTATCACTATCAATCGGCTACCAATGATCAAATCATAAACAACATACTTTTCCATGCAAAAAAAAATCATTTATATAGAATATTCCTATTTTTAAATGATAAAAAAATTACTATATTGTATAAAATTTCATTAAATATTTTGATTTATAGAATTATCAAATGACCCAGGAAAATAAGATATAGGTTGGATAAGGAAAGATAATATTTTCACAAAAAAACTAAAACCCTTTAGTTTTTTTATGAAAATATATTCCAAAACTTATTTTTTTCTAAAACCCACTTGAAACCATATATGTATCCACCATATGCATGTATTGAAACCCAATTTTTATATAATAATTCTATCAAAGCACAAAAATCTAAACTGAGAGAGATCTCAAAACCTTATCATAATAGATATCATGGTTTATTATTATTTTTTAAAATGTTCAAAAATAAATGTATATGATACATATAATTGATATTAAAACTAATACATAGCCTAAAATAGTTTGAAACTAAAAATACAACTCTATACATGTCTCAAAATAGAATTATCCAAGTTTCCATTCAACTTAAAGCTATCATTGAAAATAAAAAACTAATGATTGACAGACTATTACCATTCACTCTTATTTCATATTGAAAATTATAGATATATTACCTAAAAAATCAAATAATATTTGCATATATATTTTATAAATCCATTCTACTAGATTCTTTAAGATACTAAATAAAAAAGGGTAGAGCTTAACCACTGATATTTTTTTTTACAAATTAAAATGAAATGAACTAAAATTAAGAAACTCAATGTAGACTATGAAAAAGTAATCCAAGAGGGGATATTAGTATTGTGTTAGCAAGATAAAATAAATTCCAAATAATAAAAATAAACACTAACACCTCTAGCTTAGACACTAGGGAGAGCTTTGGTAATAGGCATGCATATGAAACACACCTAAAACTTAAAAGAAAACCTTTTTCTACCTTCTTTGGATCTCCAATTGTCCTATATAAATGGCTTGATTGACTTGTGCATCAATAAATCTTCATCAATAGAGATTTTCTAGCTTCACCTTTCCTTGACACCTTGGTTTGGCTGCTTGGCTCATGAATTTGGCATGGTAACATTACATGCAAGTCTTGTTTGCATCTATTTTTGCATTATAACATTACATCAAGATAACTTAAACATCAATGGGTATGAAATTGTATTTATATCCTCAATAATTAACTCTCAACAAAGGGGAGGTAAAGTTTAGTTGAGACTAAATATAGTTGAGTTAAAATTTGTCATGTAATTATGATTTTCAGTTATATTCAGTTCTTAAATTAGATATTTTGGGATATTTTGACATATCATAATGGTAATAATAAAAGTATTGATATTTTTTTTCCATTTTTATATATTCATTAACTATAAATGGATAATTCAACTAAGCATTTAATCTTGTTTAGTTAATTAATTGATTTTGATTAGCCTTTTTACTCTTTTAAGATTTGATTAACTACCCCACTCAATGGGTCCATATGCCAAATTGACATTTTTTATGTTACAAGGTGATTAGGGGTGAATCCATGAGAGGCTATTATTGCATATGGGCTATTATCCTAAATAAGGATGCCTCAACATGATTATATGCATTGATGAGTGTTGGACATCCAAAATTGGGATGTTTAGTAATTCCTAGGATTAATTTATAATGGTTAGTTAGAATCAATTTGAATTCTAGTTAGAAGCTAGTTGTGGCTAGAATTAGGTGTTTATAGTTTTCCCCTATTTGAGAAGATGTTACAATATATAGGCATAGTAACATCTTCTCAAATAATAAAAATACCATTAATAAGGAAATAAAATAATGATTTAAAGAAGTTCCAAATAATGTTTGGGAAGCCTATAATGATTCCCACTCGAGGGAGTGGCTGACACATAATATTAATGGATAGTCCCTAAAAAATTAGTAAGGATAATAATGAAATTAACCTATGGGTGATATTAATCCAATCAATATAATTCTTGGATGCATTGATTTAAAAATACTAATTTGCCCAAAGGCAATTATAATTAACAATAAATGTTGAGACACTAATTTACCCAAAGGTGGTTATAATCAATGGCATAGGAACATACCCTAGTAGGGTGGATAAGTAAAAATAATTATTTACCCATAGGTGGTTATAATCATTAAAATTACCTAGATTGAATAATGATTTTTGGTTGTGCTTGAGTAGGGCAGATTGGCAAACATAACTCAAGGATAATAGTTATTGTACAAATTAAAGGTTAGTAGATGTAAATATAGATGTGATTGTCTAATGACTAAAGAAGCCAAAAATAAATAGTCACATGAGGATGCACACATTGATGAAAGATATTATTGGAATAATAAAGGTGCTTGAGATAAACTAAGATACACAATGTATCTAATTGCTAGCTATATAGTTGAAAGGGACCTTAAGCTAATGTAGTTCACCCAAAAGTTAGAGAAAATGGAATGAGGAATATAATGATAATAATTTATCAATGTGAATTATTTAGTTTTACATATTAATGCAAAGATTCTCATCCTTATTAGCATTAATATAACTATAATTATCAATGGGCTAATTTGATCAAGGAGGGTGGGGGGATTTGCTAAGGTGAATGAGGAGAAGTATTTGCAACACCATTACTTGTAAGGTTTCCTATTCTAATTTTTACTATAACACATGATTATATGCACCATGATATAAAACACCATGATGACAATATCATAATGTGTATAAGGACTGATTCTTGATCTAATAAACAATTTAAAATAACACACTAATGATAAAAACCATGATGACAATGTTGATGTCTAAATATGGATAGACTCAAGAATGACACATAAGTAATCACCCATAAACTCATATATAATGAGTCAAGTCACAATAATCAAATCAAATAAATTGGTAGACAAATAAACAATCAACTAAGAAAAGAAACATACAGAAAACCTGAAAGTAAAAACAACAAAAATCTTCATGTTGTTAACCAAGTCAATATCTATGTTTGAAGGCTTAATGGAATGAGAAACTAGTGGTGTCCCCAAGCAAGAATACATGCAAAGGGAAGGTAACACCCATAATAATAATTTATTTACCCTAATATGGTATATCAAGGATAATTGATTAGGTTTAAATAGGACACATGTTTGTGGATGTTGAGGCTTTATATCGCTCAAAGAGATTGTAAGCCAATTTGATAATTTTTAAGATTTTGAAATATTTTTGAATGCTTTTGGAATTTTATAAGTATCTCAACTCAATTGAGAATTATGAGACATAAAATAGGATAACTCATAAAATGGGAAGAGTGTGGCTTAGGTTGCTCACAAAATGGCAAGATCATTGGAAATAGGGTGATTTAAATGACCTTAATATAAATTAATCACTAGATATATAGTCCCAGTAGGACCTCAAGTCATGGTAATTTTGCCTAAATAAAATGTAGTGAGATCTAACTAGGTAGCAACAATTTTGTGAATTTAGGAAAATGGCAAGGAAAATGATAATAGTAAGTGTGAGGTGATGTGGTAATACATGATAAAGGTGTTGTTTCTAATTTTCCCATAAGAGGTTATAATTAAGAAATAATGACATAGGTCAGTGATATTAATTTTCCCATAAATGTTTATAATTAGTAATGTAATGTGAAATATTGATTTGCCTAAAGGTAGTTATAATTAGTAACACCAATCAAGTACAAATTAATTATGTAATTGTCATCTCCACTATCATACTACTATCATAAATTACCATTTGAACACAAAACTCTAAAAATACTGAAACTAGATTAGAATCCCTTCACATAAGGTGTTATAATAACCAATGGAACCAAGGTCAAAAGGGTTAGGTAGGGAGTTTTAAAACAAGTTTGGTTAATAGTGATGGTATGGGAGGACAATATGGGGTATGACATAATGAAGATGCCATGATGGAAATTGGCCATAATGGTAATAGGGTTGCCCCCAAGTGATAAGGTATGGTAAATGGTAGGGTATGAAATAATGGAAAGATGAATGGAAAATGAAAATAATAAGGTAAATGGTAAGGAAAAGATATGGTTTTGTTGTTCTTATTGATGTGGATATGCACATCCTGATCAATATATGATACAACTAGAATAATATATCATGGAAATTAATATACCACACTTCTTCTAAATAACTATTCTATCAATAATTTGCTATTGATTTGAAATCCAATAATTTTTTTGTGATCTTCATTGGTCATTGATTCTATTTCCTTCAAACTTAGAGATAAGATGTCTTTGTAATTTATACAAAGGAAAGTGAAGCTAGAGATGGTAAATATAGATAAACATTGGATGATAGGTATGATTTGGTAATGAAGAGGTGGATTATAATGGAATGTATAATGGTTGAGAAACAAATGAATATTGGGATTTTAAAGCACACATAATGTTTTTAATTCTAGATTTGACATAATTTTGGTTTTGGTTGGGTAGAAGACTTCTAAATATGCTCTTCATAAGACCATCAAATTTTTCTATTGTTCAGGCCTAAGATTTTCTACCATATGATTATCCTGTAGATGGGAAGTTATATTAATGTTATCTTTAATAATGTCTTCATCAAGTAGTAAATAACTATTATGGTCAGATATTGGTGCCTAAAAGAGATTTTGACAAATAAAGTTGTCTTGATTATCCCATAGTTCTTATGAGAAGGTTTGACTAAGGAACATTGATTTTTGAATCTGATTGTTTTCTAGTTCCTTTGAAAAGGTTTCACTATAATATGTTGAGTTTGGAATTTTATTATCTTTTATCACCTCCAGAAAGGTTTCACTAGGAGATTATTCTTCTTCTACAAGAACGTGGTGTTGGTTCCCTTGACATTCTTCAAGTAATATGATTCTATGGATTTAGTTTAACAAGATGTGATTCTATCAGTCCCAATCAACACTTGTCAAAGGCATAAGGTCAATATAATGGCTAGGTTAGTTTGTGTTAATAGTATGCAAAATGATAATGGAATGGAAAGAGGTAGCACAATCCTCATAGAAGATACTAAGAGAACTTATGTTGATGCTAAATTAATCATCCTAAAAAATTGTAGAAGGATCAAAAATATATTTAAATTGATCTTCAAGGCATACATAACCAATATTGCAATAACTATGAATGTATTTTGATTTTAAAGCTGAGTCTAACTCAAGGGACTCTAAATATGATGTTGAGACTGACATTGAGTCTGCTTCTGATGTTAAATTAGATTTTAGTTAAAGAATAAAACCTAACACTAATTATGATTCTTCTTCAATTGTGGATAATGTGACAATGATGTCTTGTTGAATGTTTGGTATTGGACAAGTAATTTCTTGTGATAGCACAATGGGATCTTTGAAAATAGGCTCAACTAAGAAGGATTTCATAGAGACTAGACTGTCAAAGTGAGACTCCTCAATGATGGGAAAGAGGTCAAGATATAACTCCATATAAACTATCTTTTCAAAGGGAGACTCTTTAAATATATGACAATTATCAAGATAATGATTTTCCACAAGGACGTTATAATCATTAATAAGTGACTCAGTAAAGACTAGCTTATTAGAGTGAGACTCCTAAACATTGGGTAAAGAATCATAAGGTGATTCATCACATGTTTACTTGTCACAAATGTGTTTCAATAAAAACATCATATATTGGTGGGTTATCTTGGCCTTGGTTTATAAGTAATTGTAAAATACTAGTATTGAACAAATCTTGGTCTTTGAATGATTGGCTCTGATGTGGCTTGAATATTAGCATAGGTTTTATAAAATGGGGAAAGGATGGAAATAAATTAATAATGTCTAATGGATGGATAATTAACTATTTACAAATAGGCTAATCTAAGATGAGCTTAACAAATATTGGTTTATAGTCTAGGATAGTAACTATGACCCATCTAGTCATAATTGCATAACCTTATTTGGATAATGAGCTACCATAATTATAAGGGCCTAAAATAATAATGGTATGGTGTTATGAGGCTTGGTTACTATCATGATCCAAGGGACAAGGTCTTAGAATTATATTGGTGTGGATTTGTAAATCTTGGATGTTGTCAAGAGCTAAATGATAAGGTCTTAGAATAGTAAGGGTAGGGAATTTTGGAGCTTGGTTTTTATCATGAGCCAAAGGATGAGGTCTTGGAATATTGATGGTAGGGTGTTGTGAAGGTTGGTTTCCATCGCAAGCTAAAGGATGAGATTGTATAATAATAATGGTAGGGCATTGTAAATCTTGGATTCTATCATGCACCAAAGGATTTGGTCTTGGAATAGTAATCCTTGGATGTTATGGAGCTTGTTTGTTCACATAGACTGAAGAAGGGTTAATGGTATATGCAGGGGATCAGGTACCATTAGAATTAAAAGGGTGAACTTCATTCATTAATCATCCCAAATAAGGTATCACCAAATATTTCACTTGAGGGTCTTGTATTTATTCTCTAGATTGAGTATTATAACGAGGATAAGGATCCATCTCATAAACAACATCATTGTTTTAGGGGTCTTTAACAAATTAATCTTATGTGACAACATTATTATAACCTATATTTCACATGGCTCCACTACAAGTGTAATGTGACATCCAAATCAATGATTAACATTTCACAAAAAATCCTAGAGTTATATAAACTTTGAAAAAAATGTTTGAAGGATAAATAGTCCAAACTTGGTTTAACCTAGTTGAATAAATGAAGTTGTGTCTCCAAAAAGGCTAGTGCTAAAAATTGGCATAAAATAGTCTAAAATTAAATATCTAATGTTAAATTTCTAAAAAAAATGGTCAAGTAGATGAAATAAAACCAAAATTCCAAACTTAGGTATAAAGTGTTTCAAACAAGTCTAAACTAGGTCTAAAGAAACAAAAGTTGCTAGGTCTTTTGGGAAAAAATGTACAAAAGATAGGATCAAAATATGTATTGTTATTTCTTTTGGAAAAGGCACAAAAGATAGAATTTAAACAAAACAAGGTCTAAAATTCAAGAGATTTAATCTAACAAATTTGAAAAACTTTGACATAAACTAGGTATTTAGATTTAGACACACACTTGATCATTTGGAAATAGACATGGAACACTATACATATGGAAGATAGACTGCTTCCCCAAATCTAGGCAAAAAAATAGTCTTTTAATGGAGTAAGAAATTAACCTAAGTTACACAACCCAAAAGTGAAGGATGAATACCTAAGCCAAAATTACACAAGTCATAGGCATAAACTAGTCAATGCTTGAATCTAAACTTGACAAGGCTAACTTCAAACATAATTTAAAAGACAAGGCTTCTCAAAACAAACAACAATCTAGACAAGAATGAACAACATGATAGTACTAGATATAGGCATAAAAGGCACACGTGGTTTTCAAAAACTTAATTGGAATTTTGGACACAAGGTAAGAAGTCTTTGAAATTATTTGAGAAATGTAATAATTTTATCATTATCTAAATATATGGTAAGTGGTTTTTTTTAATACTTATAAGGCACACGATTTGGAATGAAATGGACAGTGTAATGATACCCTTTTCAATCAAGTAACACACACAAACAAAGGTTTTAATAAATGAAAAAGGTGTGATATCAAATGGATGGGGTAATTCCTCTTTAGACAAAGGAGTGATGTAGATACAAGACTTATTATTGGACATGGTATGACAAAAAAATAGTTTTGACTTAATACCATGTAGGTAAGAAGGACAAAAATGACATAAACACCTAAACATAATGTCTTGAATCCTAAAACTCACAAGGTTGCATCATACTATAAAATTACATCTATATAGTTACTCTTGAGAGGATTTTAAGTTGTTAATAGATAAATTAAGAGCACATAAAAAGTAGGCTTTTAAGCCCCATCATATCTAAAGAGTTTTTATGGTGATATATAACTTCAACATACTCACCCTGCATCAAATATACATCCATGATAAGTAGGGTTGTCTAAACTATCAATTTTGTGTCATTTATATATGGTCCCATATGTATGGAGAACATTAGGGCACAATAAAATCATTTGGATCCATGTCAACAAGCTTGTTGTGAAAATATCTTGTACTTTTCATAACCGCTACATCTATCAATTTCTTAGTATACCTAAATATTTAAGTTACCCCTATGTTTTGAGGTTAAGTTACCCCTATGTATCCCTAAAGAACTTGTGAGGGGGAATTGAGCTCCCACCCACAAGCCAAATGCATGAAATAAGGAAAGTGGAAGGACTTTAGGGTCATTTTATGATAACCCAAATCACTTGAATTTTAAGGAGTGCCTTATAGACTTTTATTACATGCTTTTATAAAAAAGAGAGAAATGTGAAGAGTGAGTGTTTTTAATCACCCAAGTTCCATAAAGGAGATAGTGGGAGAGCATACACACAACACCCATTTTTCTAAACAAATACTCAAACAATAAACATAAAAATGAAAAATATTATGAGTATTTAACTAAAGTCATATTTTATTTTTATAGATATAAACTAAATATGTCATTCATTTTATTCCCTGGGCATTGTGTGAAAACTTAAACAAAATGAAAATAACTCAAGAAAAAATATTTTTATAACACCAATTTTTAAATGTGAGTTTTGCAACTTAGAGTGTTTAAAAAATGTATTCTATTTGTATTTGGTTCCTATAAAAAGTGTTAAAGGTTTTTATTATTTATTCATAAAATTTATATTCTTGAAAGTTAGCTCAATAAGACACAAAAATGAGTCTTAAACTATCAAAACCTACAAGCTACAAACTAGAAATCTAACCTACAAAATAAATGTTAAAAGTAAAACCAAACACACAAAAACATAAAAAGCAATAGTCAATGTTTTTATCATAACTTATAAAATATGCACTAGTTATTCATACAAATTTTGGAAGTTTCTCATAGGTCCAAGGCTCACCTCTATTAAATTTTTTTATTAAAATATTTAATTTCAAAAACATTATTATCTCTATATCAACCATTTTTAGCAAGAAAATATAAAATGAATGTGGTATCCATTAATGTGATCATAACTTCTAAACTATGCACTAGTTCTTCACAAAATATTTGGAGGTTGTTAATAATTCCAATAAAAACCACTATTCAAGAATTTAGGCTATAAAAGTGAATAAAATTTTTATTAGCTATGTATAATCCATTTTTAGTATGAAAATAGAAAATGAATGTAAAGTCACTAATTTTATAATAATTACTA
Source organism: Torreya grandis (assembly GCA_037957365.1). Lineage (NCBI taxonomy): Eukaryota > Viridiplantae > Streptophyta > Pinopsida > Cupressales > Taxaceae > Torreya > Torreya grandis. Next base: position 45,827 of record JARHVA010006358.1, read on the forward strand.
AATAATAATTTTTTTTTAAATTTCAAAACATTTTAATGAAACACTTATATGCATTTTTACAAAAAATTATAAAAAAATATTGAATACATAAAAATTTATTAATACTCTATGCACCATTTTGATTGGAGCAAAGCAAAAATAAAAATAAAATAAAATCTTAAGAACAAAACAATTTTATGGGGTGCACACTCATGAAGAGTCTCACATGGAATGACCTTATGTAAACAAGGAATACAAGTGGGGATATTAGTATTGTGTTATTAAGATATAATAAAATCCAAATAAATACACTAAACACTAACACCTCTAGCCTAGACACTAGGGAGAGCATAGGTAGCAAGCATGCATATGAAACACAACTAAAAAATAAAAGAAAACCTTCTTCTACCTTGTTTAAGGCTCCAAATTTTATGTTTAAATGGCTTTCTCAGCTTGTGCATAAATAAATGTTCATCAATGTATTTTTTTTGGATTCACCTTTCCTTGCCACCTTGGTTTGGCTGCTTGGCTCATGAATTTAGCATGGTCACATTACATACAAGGCTTATTTGCATCCATTTATGCATTATAATATTACACCAAGATAGTTTTAACATAAATGGTTATGTACTTGTATGTATAGCCTAAATAATTAAATCTCACCCAAGGTGAGTTAAGGTTGATTGAGACTAGCTCCAATTGAGTTAAAAGTTATCATGTAAATATTATTTTCAGTTACTAGTCATAGTTATGAAATTAGATATTTTGGGATATTTTAGGATATTTTGAGATATTTTGACAAATCATAAAGGTGATAATGAAAGGCTTGATATTTTTATTTTCTAAGAATTTCCATTTTTAGATATTCATTAACTATACATGGATAATTCAACTAAAAATTTAATCTTATTTAACTAATTAATTGATTTTGATTAGTTTTTTCTCTTTTAAGATTTAATTAAGTGCCCCACTTAATGGGTCCATAGACCAAATTGGCATTTGTTATGTCATAAGGTTATGGGGGTGAATCCATGAGAGGTTATTGTTACATATAAGCTATTATCCAAAATAGGGGTGCCTTGATGCTATTATGAGCATTGATGAGTGATGCATGGCCAAAATTGGGATGTTCAGTGATTCTTAGGCTTAATTTTCAATGGTTGGTAAGAATTAGTTTGAAGTCTAGTTGGAAGCTAGTTTAGGCTATAATTGGGTGTCTATATAGACCAATACCCCAAGAAAAAATAATGCACATTTAATGTGCAAAGGCTAAAGTTTATATAATTAAATTTTAGCATGTACCCATGCATTTAGTTGATAGTGGATGTTAGCATAATAATGTTATTGTTTTCAAAATATGCTTACTAAATATCTTTATATTATTCTTATTAACATTTTATAAACGTTCCTTAGATTTTTTTCTAACTTTCATAGACATGTTATTTACTTCTAGTTAATGTGTTGGTGAAGTCTATTTGCCAATGGCCAATATTTTTTTCAAGTCTATCTTTGCATATCTTGGGACATTTCCCACACCAAAATATTCCATAGGGAAGAAAATCCTGGGAGCTCACCTGAGGTGTGAAAGGATGAAGGATCTAGGTTATGTTCATGTTAGTTGTGTGTAATGGGAGAGAAATTTTTGGTAAGATCAAGAGAGGGAGATAACTAGATAACTCAAGGAATACACACACAAACACTATCATATAATTATGCAACAAATAAGTATTTAATATAATCTCTTTTATTAGATTTGCTCTTTGTTACATATAGTGGAATACATTATTACATACAACTCACTTGGTACCCTCAATCTACAATATAGAGATCACTTATAGCTCTTATATGTCCCTTATATAATCTAATAATAGTTATCTACAATACTTTATTATACTATGGCTCACTGGGTCTCACTCTCTATTATTTACATTCTTCTTCTCTACTTTTCTAGTTGGGTTATTTCCTTGTCTTGGTTAATAGCTTCTCCTCTTTCTTCATTGTGACTATACACCTTTTGTTCTTGGGATTTTCCCACCCAATCCCATATTTTAAATTCTAATTTATTTGAAGGCCAACTACCATGTCATCTACTATCTATTGAGTTAAACATGCCCCATTTTCCTTAAAATAGGGGCCCCATAAAATGTTGGGTCATTTACCAATGACATACCTTGTTATTTGTTCTATATGGTATAAAACTCTTTTTATGGTTGTAAAATCTTGAAATTCATGGTGGTCCATGAAAAATATTAAAGAGTACCTTTTAAAAATATTTCATTAACATTTAAGTTCATAATTTTTTTAATAATCTAACTCATTTAAAATTTGATCTTGTAAGGGGTTATAATTTAGAGACCAAGGTATGGTCCCTAAAACATGATCAGAATCACTTAATTAATGATTTTGAAATATAGTATTACTTTGGCTATGTCAAAATCACATTTAATACTAGGATGTACCTCGATTTTAAGTTATAAATGAGGGTTTAGGTCACATTCTATACTTAAAATTTACTAATTTGAGATTTCCCACTTTTATCTTTATCACACAAATCACTATATTTCACATATTTTGCCTTTGCATAGGAACCCGATGCCAACTCAGCTTCAATTGACACATGATAGTGTTTCATGCATTGGTCATTTGGTGATGTGAAGTTTAGGACTTATTCACATACATTTTAGTCTTGAAAATGGTCATGACCCAACACCCCAACTAGAGCATGCCACTTAACACCCATTCAAAACATTTTTATCTCAAAGAGAAGTAAAAAAGGTTTATGACCCCAATAATTCCATAGAAATCACAACCCTTAGCATCTAGTCATGATTTTTTAAGGATACCATTATTCTCTCAAGTCTCTAAACCAATCAACCCAATATGAATATTCCACTGGTCATCTAATTACTACACCTCAACCTATGAAGAAAAGAAACCTCATCAGAGTATTCCACATGGTAACCAATCATAGAGTTTCAAAACCTAAGTTACTTTTAAAAGTACTAAAATAGATCAATCCAACTACATCATGACATTGGGCACATAATTTCACCCTTAATTCCCTTAGGACTAAGGTGTAAATTTTATTTCTAACAATACTAAAAGTTCATGATGAAGTATCACCTATCACTCAATCACCCAATCTTTAACAACTGGATGTTATGTAAAAGCCACCTAGTAATAAAGTCTAATGGACTGGTCACATATGGATCTTTTACCACATAGTGATATCATAATCAAAGGAAGGTGTGAGACCTAATGAAAAGTGATCCAATGAAAAGGTGACGTGTTAAGGTGTCATAATAGATAAATCCATCAAGATTTTAATATTAAATAACCACATAATAGCATGATCCAATGAAATCATGCCACTTAGAAAGCTAGCAAGTTTCTTAAGACCACATCTAGCCATAACAAATGGGGTTGAGCCAGGAAACATTAAAAGGAGGTTCAATCCAATATGAAGATTCCATGTGAAAAAATATGGTACCATCCACTTGATTATATAAATATCCAAAACAAAAGGTTAGAACACATGAAATAATATGAAGTGACAAACATGTGTCAAGTATGATACCTAAAGGGTACATAGTTATCCATGAAGATTCGATTATTAGTACAAATTGAATGATGATGGGGCTCATTTTAGTGGTTATAAAGTCAAGTTACCTCAATAAAAATGTTAGGACTATGATGAGAAGACACGTGGATAAACCAAGAGCATTTATTGGCCAATACCTAAAAGTAGATTTTTGAAGCCATTAGAACAAACCTAAAGAGCCACCCTAGTTTTATGAAAAAGTAAGTTAAAGATATTTTCCATTTATGTCTCATATTTTTTAAATCAAAATTATTATAAAAAATTTGGTTAAAATCCTATTTTCTTGAATCTTAGTATTCATCATTGCTATCTATTGAAAACTCTAAAGTGTTCTGTATCATTTTCTCAAAAACTTCTATGCATTTGTTTGACATCTAAACAATATGCAAGCTGATCAATCAAAAAATTAGAAGTCATGGATGAAGGAGGAGCATCTATATGTACCAAGTCAAAATAATTTTCATTTATCTATTCATATAGGACAAACATAGTCTTTTAAGATACCATATTAAATTCAATTGCATTAGCTATAAAGGACAGACACCAAAATAATATATTATACTATTTGGAAAGAACCATGGAATAGTACAACAATGACAAGGAAGATCCTAGTGCTATAGAGGAAAGGTTTGACATCTTGGTGCTTATGTTTATAGGATTACACAAATTTGTATCCAATCCAGAGGTACTCATCTATGTGGACTTAATCTACAAAATTTTCTTTCAGTCCAAGTGTGTGGATAACATGATCAAATATATCGATTTAGGTAATGATATCACTTACATATCTAGATTGGCCTTTCAATCCTATTATTATTTTCTTAGGTCTAAAATTATTTATAATTAATAAACTATGACCCAATGGCTTGATTCACATAATATCAGATAAATCTTGAGAATCTAGGTAGATAGTCCAGGGAGGTTTGTCTATAAATCTAAAATCAATCAGATCTTCATCACCCAATTTAGAAAATGGGTGAGAATGTGGATGGCCATGATGAATATGTTACATGGATTAGAATACTTTAGTCACATGGATGAGAAGTGGGATCCATTTTTGTTTTTTATTATAGATGAATCCATGATCCCCCTTTGGGGAGATCATCTCCTACAATTTGGATGGCCAAATTAATAATATAATGGCCAACCAAGGAAATCATTTATATATGATGTCCTACTTGGTTAATTACATCTATGGCACTCTAAAATACCCCATGTTTACCATTTGGGATCTAAACATGAAGTGGACCATGCCCCATGTCTTCAAGAAGGTTATAATTTATAGATACAAGTAGGAGATGAAGGCTATTATTGAGAAATTCTACCTAATTGTATATAGAACCAACCATGGAAGAACTATGTGCAGGATATCATAAAAATCAAGGTAACCCTTAACACATTAGAAGCCTACTGGTACTACCTTGACTTCATAATCAGAGTTAAAGGAATAAAGATAGCCCCATTCAAATATCCTATCACAATGATAGATAAGATGACTGAGTAGGATATTTCCTTATAATTAATCAAGGGAGTGGATGGATTGTGTAGAAACAAGAAGGGCGCATTCCACGCATAATTAACCAACATCAGTTGATTCAAGATTCAAAATTGGATCTTAGTGATGGCTATTGTGAAACATAGGTCCAAATTCAATATGTAAAAGGATATTGATAAGGAATGGGACCCAACACACTTGACATTCAATCATTGCATTAGAAACATGGTAGATTTTAGTATCACATACCATCATGAACTTGAGGATGGAGACTAGTTTCACCTTAATGAAGTTGATAATGTAAAATTCAAGCAAAGGCTAAAAGCTATTGGGATCACACATGTGAAAGGAAGATTAGATGGTACTAGGTTTTTTAAGGTGTTCAAGTACCAATATACCCAAGCAAGAACATTGACATATCTTATCCATGCCACTAGTATTGAAGAGGAAGGCCCAAATGATCCACAACTTAGTTGCATAATACTATAGGCATTATTACCCACTTTGGAGAAAGGAGGGACTGGTGTAGGGAAGCAAATAGAAAAAGCTTCCACCTTAGGGGCACTATTTAGTAAATCATCCCAAATTCAAAGTGATGCCTCATCATAGGTAAAACCTTTAATAAAGGTAATAGTATCTCTTAGTCTAGCAACTTCAACATTGGTATTTCCTCCCCTTCCTCTTATTGGAAAAGGATCAAGTTCTCTAGGTTTGGAACATATTTTCTTATTCCCCTCTTTATTCTATAAACAACCCCTAATCATATTTTATCCCCCCCAACTCTAGGTCATATCAACATCCTACCTTATAGGCCCTTCACCAAACTTATAATTAGGCTTATAACCATGCCATTTCCCACAATTACTCCTATCACCATATAATCCACTTATAGGTTCTCAGTTATAGTAAATTCCCCCCAATCATGCTCAATCTTATTCTTAGAACTATCCCATAGTTGCCTAAGAAGATTCATACTATCACCCTTCCATAAGTTCCCCTATTCTCTGCTAGTTCTTCAACTATCACTAGTGCTTCTTCATCCCCTAGCTCTATGTTTATATTGGTCACAACCATTGATACCTCCTAGACATCTACCTTCTAAGGGATGAATATATCTCAAACATTATCTCCCTCATTAGATCCCCTAAGTGTCTCCTTAGATAGATTATGGATTAAGCAAATGAAGCTAGCCACTATGGGAAACCTAAACCCAATCATAATGGACCCTCCCCAAGTTACATTGAAATTTGATAAGGATTCTAGGGTAATGAAGAGGGTGACCAAGAGGAAGGTCACCCACCCTGACCAAACAATCATGGATGAGCTAGAACAAACCTTGTTTGAGATGATGAAGACAAAAAAGGCTAGGCAGGGCCAACAATAACAATATGAGGAAGACCCCCTCTCATCCTTTCAAGAAAATATGGACATGGATGCCAAATTGGTTAAGGGAGTATAGAAAATAAAAACTAACTTTAAGAAGTATCACAAGGTAACCTTACCAAAGTAGACCATAACAAAAGTGGAATGGGTCATGGAAGAAATGTTTGATATATTAAATACCTTGGATTAGTACAAGGTAAAGGGAGATAGAATATATAATAAGGTCCTCAAGTCAAAATATACATATGGAGGGTATGATAACAAGATAGTCAACTTTATGAGGTTGATTAGAATGAAGAACTTTGAGGACCTAATTATGATTCCCTTAGAGGACATGAGCATTACTTAGTCTTATGTAATTGGAAAGAGAAATAACTTAAACTAGTGAATTGAAAAAATGTGGTTCTTGGGAAGATCCCTTACACAACAAGGTGATAGAGGCATCACGCTACTAAAAGATTTTGAAATTATGCACTTGACCAATAAAGATAACTTCATCATTAATAAGGATGCCTTCAAGGCCCAGCTACATAATTTTTTTGGTGAACTTTTGAAATCAAGCCATGGAAAGAGGGGTGATATTCAAATAAGAGATGGTGGATTTTGTAACCTATACCAACTATTTAATAGAGAAGTTTGTGGCCATCAAAAAAGCTATAGGCCCTCTCCTAAATAAAAATGATGCAATGGCTAAAATCATAGCCAAGTTATTGAAGGAGCCTATCATTGATTTGATATTGATAGATAGTGACTATAAGAAATGTTCCAAATATTGGAGAGGGTAGGTTGAGGCCCAAAAACAAACTTACACCTAAATAACCACCATGGTATCAACCTTTCTTTGAAAGGCTTCTTCCTTGGCCAACACTAGCACTCCATATTATTATGTAGTAAGAGTTTTATAATCATTTATACTAGCGGGATCCTATCCTAGATCCTTAGGAACACAATAACCATGAATTAGGTTCCTTTTGAAAACTAAACATGTCTCATGGTCATTTGAATTGAATTGTAAAATATTCCCATTATTTGAATAGGGAATATTCTCTAACTTTAGGACATAGAACACCTTGTCTATTGATAGGTGGCATGTTGCCTAGTTCCTCTTGTAATCAACTAGGGCATTCAAATGGAATATATATAGGGGTTCTCCCATTTATTGTAAAGTAGAGATAATTTTTTTTGAATTAATGCAAAGATCAAGGAAATTCTAGTAATTAACTCATTATTTTCATAATTTTTATGTTTTACTATTTCTTAATATTTGTTAATAATATATGATCTCATTTATTTGATGGTTAAAAACATGGCATTGGTATCTTTAATTCATCTTTTTTTATTTTGATTTTGGCTAGGCTAATGAAGTATGTTAAATATGCTCTAGTTTCTTCCTATTCTGCTGGTGAATATGGTTAAGGCAATTTATTGTAGGTAGTATTATAAAGCATCATTTTTAGATATGTGCATTATATTCACCTTATAATTTTCACTACACTTATGATGTTATGGGTATAATTATTAGTATTTCATATCTATTAGTTTCATTTACATTATTATCAGAAGAAATAAAGGAGATATACTGATCTTTATTATTTCAAGAGAACATTCTTTTTTGACCTACCTTACTTCCTCCATTTTATTTTTATGAAAAAAACATGAATCACTTTAGATTAACACTCATTTTAAAAATCCATTTGTTTGTTTAATAATATGTGATTATATTATAAAATAGATAACAATTTACATCAAAACAAAATTTAGGTAGATTGTGTCACTGTTGATGATCCTATTGTCCCTATAGTAGGGTTACTTGTAGATGAAAAGGTGGTCACCACATAATATCTCCATCAAAACTAAGTGAAGACCTAAGGTTTTCTAGGACCTATACTATAATTTGAGAAATATAATTCTATTATTTTCATTATGTCCTTGACATAGACATACATCAATAAAGAAGAGTTGGAACTAGGAGTGCTATTTTGAGTATATTATAGTGTATTTTGGTTAAATTATATCATAATATCTTTAAAAATACACAAATATTAATATAAACACTATGTTTTCTTCTCATTTTCCATGATATCTTTGTACCCTTTGAAAGATCCCTATGAAAAGTCTTTATTCATGTAGATCCTTTAAATATTGACTCAAATATGAGGATATTTTTGCACTAACCCTCTAATCTATTTAAATTTCATCTAAGGAACTAAAGATAGGGGCCATTTAATTCATTAAAAGGATCTAGATATATTTAATCCATATTTTCAAATTTTTACATAATTTGAGCTAATTATTTTTGGTTTACAATATATAAGTGTAAAGATCGGTGTCTAAGTATATTATTGTGTGAAGGATCACTGGCCCAAGCCTCTATAAGTCTAGATAGAGTATATTCAAGTAGTATCATGATGTTATTTGAAAAATTCTATTCTAAGACAATTCAATAAATCTTAATACACTAAGGATTATTTATGATATTATGTTTAATTTTGATCTTTGTAGAGATAAATTAAGTCTATCAAATTTATGTATGGTCTAAAGCTCCAAAACATACAAGTTAGTAGATGTGAAATATGATCATTTTTCTCAATTGTGGGCCTTTTTGTAGGGTTATTTTATGTTAATTTGGGCCAATATTTAACTTATATTATAATATTTGGTAAATATCTGCATTATTATGAGTTTCTAATAAAGATATTTGCTTAGCCATCCTAGAGTTGCCTAGGATTTGAACTAGATATCACTCAAAGACTATAGTTCCCTTTAAATCTCTAAAAACCCATTGTAAGGACAAAGATGAAAAAAGGAGACATAGAAGATCTATATCCCACCCTTCCTCTCTATTAATACAATATATACATCCTCTATTTCACATAAAACTATACATGGCATGGTTAGCAGGATCTTTTGTGAATTTAACCATTCATGTGCATGATTTTCCTAGAAACCTAGAGAAACACCTCCCTCTCTTAAATCCATCTAGGGATATAATTATTGAAGAGCATATCAAGTATTTTAAGGTTATTATTAGGCTCTTAAATTTCATCCATGAAGATGTAGCCTATAAACGCTTCTCATTCACCTTCAGGGAAGTAACCTATGATTGGTTCTTTAATTTACTAGAGGATTCCATCATAGGATGGAACTAATTTAATAATACCTTCATCACACAATTTGGTAGGTCATTAGTCTTGTAATCATCTACAAATAGTTCACTATCCTAAATCAAGACCCAAATGAACCCTTAAGAGATTTCAATGCTAAATTTCAATATATATATAGCCTCATCATATCCCCCTACCATCCTATAGATGACTTGGTGCTTAAAATCTAAAAGAATGCCCTAGATCCCATGATTATTGTCTTCTTTTGTAGGGCCATAAACAACAATATGATATCATACGTATTTGTAGAAGCTATACACATTGATGAGAAAAAATTTCCCATTGGGGTATCCTATGTTTATTATCCCAAACATTAATCTATCTTTACCCACTCTAAATTTGGTCCAAAATACAAACCAAAATGTTTTGACCTTGAGCTAGATACCTGGTCTTAATTAAATACCATTGAGCTATGCATATCCTAACTAATAATTGGAATTATTCAACTAGTATAATGTTGGGGCTCATCCCCATAATACTAACTAAGATCTAGTCCTTGTTAATAAATCTAACACCTAAATCATTATCTAAAACCTAGTATAGAATACAAAAATTGACTCCTCAAAAGGATACCTAAAAGCAATTCAAATGATGGTTCAAAAACTAGGTAGTGATTTTTTGAAATTACAAAGAAAAATGGGGAGTGCAGGATAATGATATAACATAAATTACATGTTTCAAAATTACAACATACCTTTCAATAGGTATATAAATAATAATAACAATAATTAAACCTTAGTTAATAAGATGGTTGACATAAATATCTATGAATTGGCCTTGCCTAGTTAGTTTAGGGTCCATAACATGGCTTGACATGGAGAATTAGATTGCATAGAATTTTGAATTTTTTTTGAGATGTTATAAGGTGATATGGAAAGTTATGAAGTTATTTTTGACAATCAAGACAACACTAACAATTCTAAGAACACAAGAGCACCTGATATTGGTTCCAACCCCACCAAAATGACCCTCATGTTCAAAACTTACAAGTTTCTTCACCAACACATAAATGAGACTAAAATTAACATGGATGAGATCCATGATTTCCAAAAATACTAGAAAATAAATTATTCCTTGAGAAATAGATCCCAAAGAGAACCTGAAAGAGCTTCCATGCCACCTAACAAAGATACCACTCCCTGAGATCATCAAACCAATAATGATCCTCCACTTCCAAAGGGAAGGGATAATCAACCTACTATGGAATTAGCCATGACTAGGTCTAAAGGTAGATACAACATAGTGGAAGATATGAATAATATCAAAGATAACATTACTTTGCATGATCTTTCTCAAATCATTGTCTATGTGATATATTGCTTAAATCTTTAACTAAGAATTTGGACAAAGGTAAAGTTAAATCTAAAAATGTGAATATAGTGATGTATAAAATCAAAGATGAGGTTCTTCTATTTTTTTTAACTATCAGAATCTTTGCAAAGAATGTACACAATTATTTACTTGATTATGGAGCATTTATTCACATAATGCTTGTAGGTATTTATGAAAACTTGGGACTGGCTCCAATTAAGTTTGATAGATTTGTCATCCAGTTAGACAAGTTGAAGGTTAAATTATTAGATAACTATTTAATGTACATATGAAATTAGCTCATGAACCCTAGATTCAACAGTTCATCAACATTAAGGTAGTGGAATGCTAGAAGCATATGGGATGTTACTAAGTAGAGACTAGACAAAATCTTTGAATGGATATATATGCATGGACTACTTGCACATGTGGCTACCTTGGAGGAGCATGCCTAATTAGATTTGAATGAGTGAGATCTAAGGATGAATTTCATGATAACAAAATACATTACCAAGAATGACAAAGAAAACTTCTAATTCATTGACTTGGGCATATATGCTCTTGATACTATTGGCTTAAATGAAAGTAGTCCTATGACCAAGGATGAAGGATTTTGGATGATGTACTTTGATAGTACAAAATCCAAAAAAGGCTCATGGATAGGTATCATGTTGTCAAATCTGATTGGTAAGCAATATTTAACATCTTATAGACTTAAATTCCCTTACAATAATAAACTTGTAGAATATGAGGCCCTTCTCTTAGGATGCCCATTTTCTACCAAACATAAGGTAAGGAAATTATTGATACGAGTTGATTTGGAGCTAGTCATCAAGAAGGTACATAACCAATATCAATTTAATCTTTCTAATTTGAAGGAATATATATATAGAGAATGGGATTTAATCAAAATATTTGAAGCATTTAACATTTCCTCTATGCCTAGGGATCAAAATCAAACTGTAGATGTGTTAGATTTCACAATAGCCAATATAGTCCCACGTAGGGCCCTCCAATTTTAGAAATTTATAGTCAAAATGATATATTTCCCTTCTATACCAAATAATGTCAACCACTTCTAGGTATTTGATGATGATAAATATATCATTAACTTCATGACTAATTTTGGAGTCTTTGAGTCACATGTAACTGATGAGCAAGATGAAGAATCCTTGAAGGAGGCCAAAGGTAATGATGATGACATAATTCAACTAAATAATAATAGAATCCCTAAGGGCATGGTGTCTCTTGAGAGGATATTGGACAAAGACAATATAATGAGTGGCCTTAAAATACACCAAGTAAGAAACAAAGATTATAATAAAATTAACTTAGGTTCATCAATCAATCCATAACACATTAATATTGGGCTTGTCTACACAAAATAAGATGAGGTTGAGGCCACTAAGATATTGTCTAGATTCAAGGATGACTTCACATGGTCATACAAAGACCTCAAAGTCTTTGACACCCAGTTTATCATTCATATGATCCCTATAAAGGAAGTTTGTAAACCATTTTGGCAAAGGCAAAAACCCATCAACCTAGTGATAGATCCTTTCATAATTAAGTAAAGAAGTTATTAGATGTGAGTATAGTATTACTAATTAGACACTATAAATGGGTAGCTAATTTAGTCCCAGTTAAAAATAAAATTAGTGAAATTAGACTCTACATAGACTTTTAGAATCACAACCGGTATTTAAAAAAGGATAATTAACCATTGTCCTCCGGGGATGAGGTAATTAAAATACTTAAAGGCTTTTAGATGATGTATTTATTAGATGTATTCTCTAGTTATAACTAGGTTCTGGTTAATAGAGAAGATATAATCAAAACAACCTTCACAACCAAGTGGGGAATGATCACATAGAGAAGGATGCCTTTCAGGAATCAACATTTGGGCTACCTTTCAATGTGCCATGGACCATGCATTCCAAGGATTGATCTATAAGTTAATAATTATTCACATGTATTACCTAACCATTTTCTCTAAAAATAGGAAGGACCACATGGCACACCTTCAATAAGTTTTCAAAAAGTGTAGAACCTTTGGTATTTCTCTAAAGTCTAAGAAGAGTATCTTTTGCATAATCTAAGGTAAACTCTTGGGACATTTAATCATGAAAAATGGTATGTATATTGACCATGATAGGATTAATTATATTTTTAATGTTTATTAAAGTCATTTTTTTGGAAAAATTAACTTTGTACATAAATTCATTTCATGTTTTGCCAAAATTTTCAGACCTTTAAATGCCATGTTGAAAAAGGAAATCAATATTGAGTGGATGTCTAAGGCTAAGAAATATCTCCAATACATTAAATAAGTTATAGTATAAACACCTATGCTGATTAGCCTAGATTTTGGTAAAGATTTATACCTATATTCCTTCATTTTTTACCACATGATTACTAATGTCTTAATGTAAAAAGTAGATGATAAAGAACATCCAATCACCTTCATGAGTATGATCTTGAAAGATGCATAATTAATATACCCACTCCTAAACAAGCAATCATACACTTTGGTAAAATATATAAAGGAATTTAGACATTATATCCTCTAAAATAAAACTCATGCCATTATACCTAACCCTATTCTTAAGCTTATGCTTAACTAGAATGAGTTAGGAGAAAGTTGATGAAAATGTATGACTAATCTCCAATAATATGAAATAGATATCAAGTCATCCAATATGGTATGAGGCCAAGGTTTAATTCAATTAATCACCAAGATTGATGCTTGGATTGATGTTTTACAGGTATAAATAGACTGGCTTTCAAGTGAAGAATGGTACAAAGACATCATCTACTACTTGTTAAATGGTACTTACCCACCAAAATTCAAAATAGAGAAAATAAGAGAAATCAAGCTCAAAATCTCACATTTTATGATCAAGATGGGAGTGTTTCATAGAAAAACTATGAAGGCATCTATTTGATATGCATTTTTGAACAATAAGCGATAGACATACTAAATTATTTCCATGATAAATTGGGAAGTGGACACCCTTCAAGAAGAACCACTACCCAAAAAATACTTAGAGTAGGATATTATTATCCTACCATATTCAAAGATGCATATGATCATGTCTAAGCATGTCACCAATCTCAAGTATTTGATAGTACATAAGTAAGGGCAAACATGCCTTTAAAATCAGTGATTGAAACTAGGAAATTTTCATGATGGATATTGGGCTTTGGTGGGGTCATTAATCCCATCTAATTGATAGGCCAGAAATAAATGTTGATAGCCAATAATTATTATACTAGGTAGACTGAAGCAGTTGCCACTAAGAACTATAGATCAATTAATGTCATCAGTTTCCTAGAGGAGAACATCACAACTAGATTTGGAACCCCTTTGTCTCTAGTGTGTAATAATGTCTATCTTTCTAATCCATGTAATTCTTAGAATGGGCCTATGAAAACAATATTTTTGTCAAGTTATCTTCAAATCATTATCCATAAGGGAATTGCATTGCAGATTCAATGAATAAAAACTTGATGAAGGAAATAAATAAATAAGAAGATAAAAAACCAAGGGAGTCACAATAATTATTGAAATATTTTCTTTAGGTAGATTAAACTAGATACAAAAAATCCTTGAATTCATCTCTATTCTTACTAGTATATGGGAAATAACCAATATTTATTATTACATTATAGTTGTTTACTTATGAGTTCATGGATGAATACATGGATGATGATGAAAGAATTAAATCCATAATATTAAATGTTGTTAAGATGGAAGATGTTAGAGATTAATCCCTTAAGAACTTCAACAAGCATCAGGACATAGTCAAAAAGTGGTTTGATATAATGGCTAAAATCAAAATGTTTTAAATATTAGACTTGGTCTTAATGTGGTATAAATCCCACAATAAAAATGCTCATGCCTCTTTGGATTAGGCCATACCAAATTTTATATATCTTAGGTGGTAATGCATTCATACTAAAGGACTTGAAAGGAAATGACCTAGCTCTACCTATGAATAGATAGTACTTGGAACACTGCTTCTTGGTTTCCCCTTGCACAACTACCCAAAGACAATGAGTTAGTTTAGTATAGAAATAGGTAGGAGTAGATTGGTTTTCTTTTGTATTTTATTTCTCATTATGTGTTTTCCTTCTATCCTTTTATTTCCTTAAAGTAGTTGTTATGTGTTTTATCCTAGTAATAAACCCTCTAGGTAAGTTCTTGACTTTCTCTTGCATTTGTCTGAGTTTTGAAATCTAAAGAATTGAGGTGTTAAAGCTTGTGTGCATCTTAATAAATGGCCATCCAAAGTAAGAGACTTTGCTGTATGTTGAAATATGGGAGAGTTTAATAATAAAATTTTCATTCTATGGGATATTTACTTTTAATTTGATTAAAAATTGGTGATAAAAAAGTTGCATTTGACTCGATAAAGGTCTCAAAGTTCTAAAGATCCATACATAATGGCACTTAATTTCACATCATAAGAATTCCTAGGCATAATTTGGTCAGTATAAAGTGATTTTTTCTTGAGCATAAGTTTATGATATCCTTAAAACCTGGCTAACCAATTAGTTCCCAACCCCTAAGGGTTTTCAAGAAAAAATAGGAAAAAAATATGCATATTGGGTTAAAACAAACTTGACACTAAAATTTGCATTCCTTTGATGGTGATTTAGGTAAACTACACTAGGGCTATGGATGCTTGGTTAGAAGTGTATCAAGGCCTAAAGTGGATCCAAAGGGATCTCTATCAGGGCTATGGACACCTAGCTAGTAGCAGAACAATTCCCAAGCCATTCCCTTTAAAGCTGAGCATCATTATATATATCTAAAAATGCTTACCAAGAACCTATGTTCAAAGCTATGAATTTTGAAGCTAATAAATCTAAAACTAAAAGGCATGTTGGTCAATTAATTCAAAGCACACACATAGGTATGAATTCTTTCTATACTTTTTGTCTCTAATCCTTTAAGTGAAAGGTTATTAGTTATAGAGAACTAATTATGATATTTATTATATCTACCAAGGGGTGATTATGTAATGATTACACTCTAAACTAGGATATCTGAATTCTAACATATTTTTATGTTTCATGTAGAGGTCATCATTTGTTGAGTTCAACATGCCCATTTTCCTTAAAATAGGGACCCCATGAAATTTTGGGTCATTTATCCAAGGACATATGTTGTTATTTGTTTCATATGGTAGAAAACCATTTGTCCATGATAAATATTAACAAGTACCTTTTAAAAATGTTTCATTAAGAATTAAGTTAATAATTTTTCTAATGATATAATTGATTAAAAAATTGATCTTTCAAGGGGTTACAATTTAAATACCAAGGTATCATCCCTAAACATGATAAAAATCACTTAATTAAGGCTTAGAAAATATAATATTTCTTTAGATATGTCAAAATCACATTCAATACTAGGATGTACCATGATTTTAAGTAATAAAGGAGGGTCCAAGTTAGATTCTATACTTAATATTTATGAATTTGAGATTGCCACTTTTTGTATTTCTCATGCAAATCACTAACTTTCATATCTTTTTCCTTCATGTAGGAACCCAATGCCAACTCAGCCTCAATTCATTAGTCACTTAGTTATGTTAATTTTATGACTTAGTCACATACATTTAAATCTTTAAAATTGTCATGACCCAACACCCCAACTAGAGCATGCAACTTGGCACCCATTTGTGGCATTTTTAGCTTTAAAATAATTCACAAAGATTTGTGACCCCAATGACTCCATAGTAGCATGCCCCTTGGAATTTAGTCATTATTTCTTAAGGATCCCATTATTTTCTTAATTCTCATGACCAAGTGACCTAATAGGAATATTCCACTTATCATCTAATCACTCCACCTTAGGATAGGAATAAAATAAACTCCATCAGAGCATGCCACATAGTGCCTAGTTACATCTTTCTAAGACCTACATTACTTTCAAGATTATTACAATAGAGAATTCCAACTACATCATGACACTTGGCATGTAGTCTCACCCTTTTTACCCCATAGATTAAGGCGTAAATTTAAATTATAAAAACACTATGAGTGTAAAATGAGGTGGCACCTATCACTCAATCACCCAATCTTGAACAATTGGTTGCTACATAGAAGCCACCTGGCAGGAAAGTCCAATGGACTAGTGACATATAGACCCTTTCCCACATAGTGATATCATGATAAAAGGAAGCTATGAGACCCATAAAAATGTAATCTAATGAAATGGAAACATGTGGAAAGGTGTCAAAATAGATGGGTCCATTGAGAGTTTCATATAATATAATTACATGATAATATGAGCTAATGAAAGAATGCCACTTAACAATCTAGTAGGGGTCCCAAAACCATGTCAACCCATAACAAAGGGGGTCAAACTAAGCAAAATTAAAAGGAGGCATGAGCCAATATTAATATTACACATGGTAAAATATCATGCCACCCACCCAAGTAACCCAACATCTAAAATAAAAGTTTAAAACACATAAATAATACAAAGTGACAAATGTGTGTCAAGTATGATACCTTAAGGACACATAACTATCCATGAATTTCTAGTTTTTGGAATGAATTGAATAATGAAGGGGCTCATTTCAATAGTTGTAAAGTTAACTCACCTCAATAAAAATTCAAGCCTATGATGAGAAGATATGTGGAAAAACCATGAGTGGTGATTGGCCAATTCCCAAAAGTGAATTTTTGAAACCTTTAAAATAAAATTGAAGATCCCCATAGGATTTATGACAAATCAAGTTAAAATATATTTTCAATTTATGGATCATATCTTGAAAATAAAAATTATGAAAAAAATAATGGGTTTAAATATTTTTATCTTGAAGTTTAGCATTCACCATTGATATTTGTTGAAAACTTCTAAGTGCTCTGTATCAGTTGATGAAAAAATTCTATGCATTTATTTGATAAATTAGATAATATGTAAGCTCATTAGTAAAAAAATTAGAAGTCATGGCCAAATCAGGAGTGTATGGAGTCACCAAGTTAGAACAAGTTTTGTTTCTCTATTCATATGGTACAAACACAGTCTTCTAACACCCCAACTTTAATTCAATTACATAGCCCATAGAGGAAAAACACTACAATGACTTGTTCTACCATGTGGAAAGAATCATAGACTAGGATAGTAATGATGAATAATATCCCAGTGTTATAGAGGAAAGTTCTAACATCTTGGTACTTAAGTTTATAGGATTACACAGAGATGCATCAAATCTATAGGTGTTCTCATGTGTGGACTTAGTCCACCAAATTTTTTTTCAATCTAGGTATGTCAATAACATGATCAAATCTATAAATTTAGGTAATGATATCAATTACATAGATGAATTATCCTTTCAATCCTATTATGACTTGCATAGGCCTAAAATTGTCTATAATCAAGAAATTGTGATATAATGGCTTGATTCAAATAATATCAAAGAAGTCTTGAAAAGCTAGGTAGAGAACTCAGGGAAGTTCATCTATAAATCCAAAATCAATTATGTCCCCATAACCCAATTCAAAAAATGGGCAAGAATGGGGATGGCCATGATGAATAGGTTGTATAATGTAGAATACACTAGTCATAGGGATCAAAAGTGGGTTCCACTATTGTCTATTATTATAGACAATTCTATGACCCCCCTTGGGGAGATCACCTCTTTAAATTTAGATTCCCAAACCAATAAGACCATGGCCAAACAAGTAAATATTTTTCATATGATTTCCTACTTGGTTGATGCCATATATACCACTTTGAAAGTCCCCTAGTTTACCAATTGGGATCCAAACATGAAGTGTCTCATTCCCCATGTCTTCAGAAAGGTTAGAATTTATAGATATAGAAAGGAGATGTGAGTTATTATTGAGAATTTCTACCTGATTATATATAGATCCATCCATAGAAGAACTATGCCTAAGTTTTTAGAAGAAATTAGTTCAAGCCTTATCACATTAGGAGCCTACTATTACTATCATGACTACACCATAATTAGAGTTGAAGTAACAAAGATATCCCCATTTAGGTTGCCCACCATAGTTCCAAATAATTTTGTTGAGTAGGATATTACCTTACAACTAATTATAAGATTAGATAGAATGTGAGGAAAAAGAAGGGACCAATCCACCCCCAATTACCAACATTAGTTGATTTAAGATTGAAAATTGACACTCAATCATGGATACTAATAAACATAGGTCTAGCTTCAGTCTGGAGAAGGATACTAATAAGGAATGGGGCCCTACACACTTTAAATTCAATCACTACATTAGACACATGGTATCTCTCAATATCACATACCATCATGAGCCCAAGGATGGAAACCCATTCTACCTTAATGCAACTGATAACATAGAAGTTAAGTAGAGGTTAAAAACTATTAAGATCACATAGGTAAAAGGAATATTATATGGAACTAAGTTTTTTTAGGTGTTTAATCATCAAGATACTCAATTAGTAATGTCAGCATCTCTTATTCATGCCACCAATGTTAAAGAGGAAGGCTTGATTGATCTTTAACTTAATTGTAGAATACTCCAGGCATTGTCTACCACTTTGGACAAAGGAGGGATTGGTGTAGGGAAGTAAGTAGAATATGATTTTACTCTAGGGGTCCCATCTAGTAGATCATCTTAAATGTAAAGTACTACCTCAACAAAGATATCACCTTTATTCGAGGTAATAGTAGCTCCTACTCCATCAAATTCAACATCAACATTTCCTTCCCTTCTTATCATTGGAGAAGGATTGAGTAATGTAGGTGAATAATGTATTATATTACCCACCTCTTTCTTCTATAAATAACCCTTGAGCATATTTGATTCCCTAAACTCTAGGTCATGTCAACCTCCTACCTTAAAGTCCCCTCATTAGACCTATAATTAGGCCTATAACCATGCCATTTCCCACCATCACCCCTTTCACCTTACCATCCACTTCCAAGGTCTCAATTATGGCCAATTTACCCCCAATCATGTTTGGGCATATGCCTAGACCTAGCCCATAATTACCTAAGAGGCCTATTATCATCCTTCCATAAGTTTCCCTATTCTCCACCAGTTCTTCAACTAACACTAGTGCTTCTTCATCCCATAGTTATACATTTATACTTTTCGTAACCACTGATACCTCTGATATGTTTTCCTTCTAAGGGATGACTCTAGATTAACCATTACCTCCCTCATCAGATCCCCCAAGTGGATCTTCAAATAAATCATGGATTAATTAGATGTGGATACCCACTATGGATAACAAAGACCTAGTCATAATGCACCCTCCCTAGGTTATATTAAAATTTTATAAAGAGTCTGGACCAATGAATAGGTTGTCTAATAAGAAGGCCACCCACCTTGACTAGATAATTCTATAAGAGTCAAAAGAAACCTTGTTTTAATTGATGAAGACAAATATTTCCAATTAGGGCCAATAATAATATGAGGAAGACCCCCTCTTATCCCTTCAAAAAATAATTTATCTGGCTATTGAATTGGTTAAGGAAGTACAAAAAAAATAAATTACTTGGAGTAAAATACAAAGCCACCTTACTAGATTAGACCATAACAAAAGTGGGACATAACATGGAATAAATGTTTGATATGATTAATACCTTGGCTCAGTACAAGGTAAAGGGAGATAAAATATATAATAAGGTCCTCAAGGTAGAAGCTACATATGGAGGGTATGACAATAAGATAATCAAGTTGATGAGGTTGATCAAAATAAAGAAATTTTAGGACCCAAATCTTATTCCCTTAGAGGACTTCAGAATTTCTCAATCCTATGTAATTGGTAGGAGAAAGAACATGAATAAATGGATTGAAGAAACAAGGTCCTTGGGAAGATCCCTTACATAACAAGGTGATAGAGTCATCACCTTACTGAAGGATGATGAAATTGTGCACCTTGCCAACAAAGATAGATCCATAATTAGTAAGGATGCCTTAAGGGCCCAGCATCATAACATTGTGGTTAACTTCCAAAATCAACCCATGTCTAGAGGGGTGACCTTTAGATAAAATATGGTGGATTTGATAGCCTCTGCCAACTAGATAATATATAATGTTTTGGTCATTAATGAATTTTTAGGCCCTCCCCTAAGTGAACATGATATAATGGCCAAACTCATGGCCAAGCTACTAAAGGAGCCTATTATCTATCTAAGATTGATCGATAGTGATTAAAATAAATGTTTCAAAGCATGGAGAGGGCAATTTGAGGCCAAAAAACAAACTTACACCTCAAGAGATACCTCATCATCAACCCCTCTTGGAATGTCTTCCTCCTAAACTAGCACTAGCACTCCATCTTCTTCAATAGTAGGAGTTTCATCATCATTTATATTATTGGGATCTTAGCCTAACTATTTAGGAAAAAATAACCACATATTGGGTTCCTTTTGAATAGGAAACATGTCCCATGGTCCTTTTAATTTCATTGTAAAATATTCCCATGTTTTGAATAGGGAATATTCTCCAACTTGAGGAAATAGAACACCTTATCTACTAATAGGTGGCATGTTACTTGATTCCTATTTTAATCTACTGAGGCATTCAAATGGATTATATATAGGGTTTCTCCCTTCATTTTAAATCAAAGATAAAATTTTGTGAATTAATGCAAAGAGAAAGGAAATTCTAATAATTAACTCTCTATTTTCATTATTTTCATGCATTCATGTTTCTTAATCTTTGATAATAATATATGCCCTCATTTATTTGATAGTTAAATATATAGCATTAGTGTCTCAAATTCATCTTGTTATTTTATGATTTTAGATAAGCTAATGAAGTCTTTTATGTATGCTCTATTTTCCTCCTGATCTATTAGTGAATGTATTTAAGGTAATTTACTATACATAACATTTTAAAGCATCCATTTCATATATGTGCATTATATTAACCTTAGAATCCTTACTACAATTATTATGTTTTAGTTATAAATAATAAAATCTCATAGATATTAGTTTCATTTGAATTATTGTTATAAGAAGCTAAAGAAGATTTTTTGGTCTTTATTGTTGTAAGGGAACTTTATTTTATACCCTACCTTCCTTCCTTATTTTGATTTTTTTCAAACATGAATTACTTTAGATTAAGACTCATTGTAAATTTCCATTCGTTTGTTTAAGAATTTTGGCTTATATTGGAAAATAAAAAATAATCTACATCAAAATAAAATTTAGGTAGATTGTGTCACTATTGATGTTTTTGTTATCACTACATTAGGGTGTGCTTACAAACTAAAAGGTGGTCACCACATAATATATCCAACAAAAAAAAGTGAAGCACCAAGGTTTTTCAAGACCTATAATATAGTAGGAGAAATGGTATTTTATTATTTTCATTATGTCCTTGACATAGACATGCATCTACACCATTGTACCACCATAACTTTGTCTTATGATCTGTATCCTAGCCAATACACATGTCACTTTCCCACATAATATCCTATGTAGTTCTTAGGTATAATTGTTTATTTTACCTGGGTCCTACCATATTTTTATGTAGTGCATGTCATCATAGTTCTAATAGCTAACATCTAATTTGATATAAATTATATTTAAGGTGTGTGAAAAAATTGTGTGGTTTAGATTACATGCACCTCTCAACTAGTGGCATTAAACTTGCCTAAATTTTGCAATCACATGATTGTATGTTACTTAACTAATTTTAGGGGTCAAAATTATCCTACACTAAACTAGTTGTCCATCCTTAGATAATGATTTATTGTTTTACTTTCCTTCCTTGTGAAATCTAGCTACCCTTGAATATTCTTCATAAATAACTACTTCCTCTAGGATTTCATGGTTCTTCAATCCTTTTTTCATGATTTTTTATGAGATTCATTTTTTTCAATGGAATCCATGCATGCCTTATTGTTTATTATCCCATATAATATATTTCTTATCATCCTCTCCTCTAGATCAATTGCTTTTCCACTAAGTAGTGTGACTTCTCAAGGCCTCTAGCCTTCACTTCTTCATGCCCATGGTATGATTATTCCTTCGGTGTTGTCATCATGCTTCTCTATAGAGGACCACATCAACTTATTTCTAAAAGTTACTCATCCCATTCCTATAAATTCACATCTAGGTTAGGCTTATTAATAACCTTTATCTACACATCCTCTTGTGAAGTTTTATGCTACTTTATGATTGAGTTCTTGGATATCACTCTTGATGTCATTTAGAGGGTTGTCAATTCCCTAAGGTACTAAGCATTCAAGAAGACAAATTTAGAGAGGATAAATCATCTAAATTCATCTGAATGGTTGCACATCCTTTGTAGTGTTCCATTTTGGTTTCCTCTATGATAGAGGAAAACCTTATGGGTATAACTCCCATTTCATTATGTCTATCCCCAACCCCTAGGTATTTCCATTTAACTCCTGATGTGTCTAGTTAATCACTAATAGGAATTTTAGCATAGAGCCTTATAGTATTATTTAATTTCCTTTCCATTTGATATTATCCTCAATTTCCTTGGTTATTCTAGTTTCATAACACCACTACACACATCCTTGGGTCAAGGAATGACCAAATCTCCTCATCATGCATTCATAATTGCCAACTTGGATCTATCATCCCCACTTTTTTATATCAAATTCATGCATGATATCCTCTTGAGGCATTCATGTCTTATCTGACATTATCCAACCTCTACCCACCAATACATGAAGGAAGATAATGACTATATATTGAGACATAATCTAGTTAGATATTTTATTTAGCCAATGGGATCCTTTTCCCTCATCCTACTACTTGTAAGTCTCTAGTTTTTTTGTAATATCTTGATAAAAGTGGGATATTTCATTCTGATACCTTCTTGAAATCACTTGAGCCATATCCATAGGGCAATGTGGTTTCTTCATCTCCATGCTTCTAGTTCCTCCTATCCAACATCTAGATCTTTGACCCTTATGGTCTGATTTCTTCCTAATTTACTTTTATTTTTCTATTATCTATCTATAAAAAGCCTTTCAAGGCTACCTTTTTAATTTATTAGATGTATCTTCCACTTTTGATCCTAATTTGACAATTTATACCATGGTCTATCTTTATACTCATATATAGGTACAAAATAATTGACTAGTTGATTCCATTGATATGTTGATAGTTGTCCATATTATCACCTATTTTTTCATATGTATGCAATAGCCTATCCAAGTAATTATTTAAATTTTGAAATGATGATAGGTGTAAGATATTTCACATACCCCACTCATTCTCATGCTTATCCTTCCCTGGCTGAGTAATTTCCCCACCACTCAATTTTGATAGTATAATTACCCAAAAGTGGTATTTTAAGTGCTAAAAGTGTGACTTTAAACTAATAATCTCTATCTTATCCCTAGACCTATCCTATATCCTATTGTCTCACTTATCCAACCTTTGTGTAGGCCAAAAACATCCGTAGTCAACTATAAAGTACTCTTAGACCCTCATTTACCGATCCTAACCCTTTATGCCTAGTATTCTTCTAGTCTGACACTAATTTCATAATAAGGACACTAGTGCCATGTGGTTCTAGTGTCCCAAAAATGGTGCTAATTTCCTTTTCCCTATATTTTTATAAATGAATATATTTTTAAAATGAGAACCTCGTAGGATTTACCTAGACATCTTTTATCATCCACATATGTAATAGAATAATATATATACATGAATTTTATTCCTACAACTAGTATATGTAAATAAAACAAAAAATACACATTCAAACATAGAATAAGTTGAAAATAATTAAGGTTATCAATCACTATTATACCCTGCTTATGTATACTACATCTATAATAGCCATAATCTTTGATTATCTATATTTATAGGCTCAAGAACATTTAAGGTACTCAAGGACACTTTCATAATAGCATTCACTTGAACTTGCACCATCATTTAAGTGGGGAAAAATAAATGTTTATTGATCCCTCTTTAAACTATTGGTATTTAGTCCACTATCTTCACAATGGGGTGTTAAGGATGTCTAGCCTACCTCACTAACAAACACACTTTTAAACATAAGCCCTAGTTACACGGAGGATTAGAGTTTTCACAATAAATTAGTAATTATTATAAAAATACAAGTTTCCAAATCTCATGCATGTATGAATAAACCCTAGAGATCTAGACATAGGTGTACCCAAAAGCTCAGGGTAGTCATGCACATAGGACACTACTACCAATATCATGACACTACAACCAATTTTCCAATAATGACACTACTATCTAGTTATGAAGCTAATTTCTAGGAGTGGTTTTGACATTGAAATCTAATTTAAAATACTTATACCATTTTTCATATCATTTTCTATCAGCTAGATCATTTGTATTTGGTGTCTTCTTGCTAAGTCATTACTTGCACTATTTATTACTATTTTTATAAAATTCAAAGCTAGTATATTGATCTCTTTAACAAATAAATGATTTATACTCAATAAGTCCTAAAAGGTTACAACATTTGGTGAACCTGACCATTTTTTAACATTTCCCAAACCCTAACACTATATAACCCTAGGATTTATATTTCTAACACTTATATTTTAGATCCATACATATTATTATATGATATAATCATTATCATTATGATATAATAGGTGTATCACTTTTTGTTACAAAGTTTAATATTTTTATTTTCATATTTATTCCCTTTAATTTAGAATGAACTTATAAAAGACATAAATGAATGTATATATGATGCTTTATATCAATTGAAATATATGTCATATTTAATAGCATGTTATCTTTCTCTTATGTGTAATTCCATTAAAAATAAAACCCTTATGCACATAGAGGATTTATCACACAAGATAACACCTATGTTTCAAGTTCTAATGTCATATCTTATGCATATGAAAGAATCTCCTTCTCCTCCTCATCTCCATGAGGGTGATAGCTACTTTACCTCTAACCATGTCCCTTTTATCACTCATACATGATATGAAGTATCCTATACCATTTCCACTAATTGCCAATATTTATCCTATTCACACCTCTTCCATACAAGGTGTGTTCCTACATGTTTAATCAAAAGCAACTAGAGTTTGCACTTGTGAGACTAAGTAAGGGACAAACTTATCAATATTAGCAAGCTAATATCAGATTTATAGAATAAAAATCAATTATTAAGTGAACATGTCACATTATTTGAAAATCATGTTACATGTGCATAGTCTTTATAATATATTAGTGTACACTATGCATATACATCTACACCTAGCAAATTTATGCCTAGAACTCTTTTATATCCAAATCATAAATCAAAAGAAAGTAAATATACAACTAGTTATTTAAAAATCATTAAAAAATCAAATAAGAGTTCAAGTGAGGTACTAAAGGAAATTATTAAAGCTAAGTTGATCATCCTACCCCCTCTACACCTAGTGAAGAGATTTATATATTATTATGCATATCATAGAATGCATGGGTAGCACATCAATTCATGTTTATAATTGAAAAGGAAAATACAATAGATAATGGATATAAATGAATTAAATAGTGATACATCATTAAAAAAAAACAATAGCACATCTATAAATTTAAAAATGATCAAATTCATAAATAGTACAAGAATGGTTACCAAATCATAAAAGAGGACATTTATCTCAAAGAAACATAACTACTAAGATCATGAGGGTAGGATATTATTGGCCTAATGTCTTCAAAGAATAACATGCATGCATGATAAGGTGTTTATAATGTGATTTATTTATAGGAGATTAGAAGCTTGCATCTCTTTTCTGAAGCCTATGTAATTTGATCAACCTTTTATGCAATGGGGTCTTAATTTCATTGGCATGATAAATCCCCAATCAAGTGTTGGTGATAAATGGACACTCACAATAAATGACTATTTTAAAATTTGGGCTGAGGTAGTAGTACTGAAGGAAGCTAATGATAATTCTATCTTGGAGTTATATGAGAGAATCTTGACATGATAAATCCCCAATCAAGTGTTGGTCATAAATGGATACTCAAAATAACTGACTATTTTAAAATGTGGGTTGAGGTATAACATTGAAGGAAGCTAATGATAATTCTATCTTAGAGTTCTATGATAGCATCATAACAATGTTTAACACTCCTACTATTATTTAGGATAATGTTCTTGATTTTATGGGTGAGAAGACAACTAATTCAAAAAATAGTAATGGTATATTTTTGAGCACTTCATCTAACTATCAACCTTAAGGTAATGGGTTGGCTGAATCTACTAACAAGAGTCTAATTAGAATCATCAAGAGAATCTTGAAGCAAAACCAAAGATTTTGGGACACCAAATTGAAGTCAACCTTATGGGCTGATAGGATAGCTCCCAAGAGGTCAATAAGTTATTGTCCTTTTGTTCTTATCTATAGAAGGGAATCTAGGTTATCTATATCTCAAGAGCTACCTACCTTAGAGTTAACACATAAACTAGAGTTTATTGAGAATACCCCAATGGAGGTGAGATTGATAGAATTAATGTAGTTGTAAGAGACTATAGATAAAGCTCATCAATTTATATATCATCACCAAGTACTAATAAAGAGGTATTTTGACAAGAAATAAAATCCAAGATCATTTCAAGAAGGTGACATATTATTTAAATGGGATGAAGATAGAGAAAAGCCAAGGAGACATACCAAATTTGATACACCATGGAACAAACCATATGTTATCATCAAGTATAAGAAAAGACACACTTTTTAGTTAGGAAGGATGAATAGAGAAGAGATACCTATCCCTATGAATGAGATATATTTGAAACCCTTCTATTGAGTGTTAAATGTTAGTTTTGTAAATATTAGATTAGGTGTCTGTTTCATTTCCTTTTGTTTTATGTTCCATATGTGCTTATGAATCACATGTGTGATTCTTTATTTGTGTTTGTTTCTATTGTTTGGTTTGTTTTTAGGTCATTTTATATGTCAAACCTATATACTTTTGACTCCCTAACTTAATGGACATGATAAGGCAATTGTTTATGGCATAACAAGCCTACTACCCTTGGGAATTCATCAATAATGTTGACCATTTTTACCATAAGCCAAACTGGATCATCCCCCTACAGTCAAAATATTATATAGGGGATATGTTATAATGTCATAGGGTATGTTTTAGTTCATTTGATGTCATTTCATATGCCATTATAGCTTTGTTCATAGTCTAGCTTAGTCCTTGTGTCACTTGGTATCTTAAGGGTCATTTTAGTGTCATATATACATGTTTTAGTGGTGTCTAAATAGTCAAGATCATGGAAAGAGTTCACAAAAACCTCAATAATTTATTTCTATCTTTCAAATATCAAGTGGTAGCTCAAGCATAAGCCTAAGTTAGCTAGACCATCACCAGTATGTCATGAAGAACTATACTAGATAGCTTGCTTATACAATTTATAAATATACTCAAAAAGCCTCACATGACCATTAGACCACACATGATTAATGTCCTTCATGCCAATATCATTCTTTAAAATTTTTTTTAATCTTGATGAGTCTTCTATCTTGATATTTAATCCTTCAAAGTTTATCTTGTTGAGTTTAAGGGGCCAAGCCATCCTACACATCATATAGAAACACACTAGTCATCTTGTTTATGCATTTTATAAATACACCTCAAAGAGCCTCATAAGCTAAAATATTGTATCTCTATGGATTTATTCATGGTAGGAACATGATCTAAAAATTTTAAGTTCATATGAGCTTCCTATCTCAAGTTATGAGCATTCAAAATTTTACCTGCATCATAAGGCATTCAAGCTAACATCAAGTTTGAGATCTATAAATTAGTTGTTTAGGTTCAAATGATCAATTATAGGATCACAGACATAATGTAAAATCACATAGGTCAACTCACTTGAACACTTTTTAAATACACTTAGAAATATCCCAAAACTAGTGGATCAAGTGGGCATAATCCTTTTAGTATCAAGAACATCTCCTACAAATTTAGTGTCTCCATGACCTTTTCACTTGTAGATCCAGTCTTTAAAATTTGGTCAAATAATGGGAGACATTTATGAAAATTTCAAATTTAAGATATATAAAAAAACATTAAAGTCTTAAATTTAATGGTCACACAAATGTCAATGATGGTCGCATGATAGTTAAATGATGGTATTGTAGACATCAAATTAGACCATAGTAAATAGCCATTTTATTTCAAATACAAGAAGATCCAATGGTTTGAATTTTTCATACATCTTGATCCAATGGTGTGAGATGAGTCAAAATTTCAAGGAGCATGAGAGGCCACCACATGACATAAACACACAAATTAGCTAGATTCGTAGTAGATCTTGAGTGAAAATGTAGGATTACCAAGTGGGAACAACTTGGATAGAGTTGGCAAGTCAAGTATAGGATCGATGGCTCTCACTCAATCATATTGATCAAGATAAATGGTATGTGGTTGGGTCAAAATGTCAATAGGTTATGTTAGATATTGATGACCAATGAAATTAAAGGTCAATAAGCTAAGAGACTTCATAGAGATCAAACACGTGATGAAGTTCAAACTAGGGCAAGATTTTTTAAATGGGATATGCCACTATTAAAGCTCATTAAAATGCAATGGAGTGGACACATTATTTTAGTTAGGTTAATGAACATAAAGGCACCATCATTAATTCTAAATATAGACTTATGGTTCATAGATTTATGGTGTGTAGGGTTAGATCTATGACTATGTTGACCATATTTAAGGACATATGCATATGGTGAATTCTTGGTTCCTACAAAGACAAAATGGGTCTATTTAGGCATAATGTCATCAAGAAAGGGGGATATATATTCTATAGTTCTTTATTGACATAATGACTATAGGAAAACCAATAGTCTGAGATTGGTTTTCATCTATAGTGAACCTATGAACATGGGGATGAGTTTAAGCATGATCTAATTTCAACAAGAGATAAAATTTAAAATAACCATGAAGGCATACACATAGACACCAATGGTTTCATTTATAGGACCAAATACATGAAAAGGACCCTTCTTTCCACTTTTTCATGCCTTGACAAACTAGTAAAGAGTAGTTAGCACTAGGACAAAGCTTTAACAAATTAATCTGATGGTTATAACTACATTGATTCTAGGACCCAGCTTAGAACAACTTGATCCTAAAATTACAATTGTTAGGGAGTGTTAATGAAGTAATAATTTAAATGTTAAATGGATTCAAGTGGCCTAGATAAATCAAGAATCTTGAATGAGCATAAATGTAGAAGTAGTTATAACAACAACTCAAAAGGAGTTGAGCTCACTAATTCTTCTTTTGGAACCAAAGTCTCTCTCTAAAGGCCCTTTCTTCTATAAATATATCCTTTGAGCTATTGTTGGCCATCCCTCAGGTTGGTATGATTATACTCTACCATAAATTATATTTTTCACCTCTTGGATTAATGAATAGAGCATTTTATAATTATTTACTAATCTATGCTTAGTGTTTTGTTTTTTTTAAATATGCAAAAGTGGTTGTCATCTTCCTTTTGTGGGTCCATGCTCAACCTAAGTGATAATAAACTTTATTAAAGGTCATCTAGTGTGTCTAAAGGCTGATGTCTTGGGTATAGAGTGGATACATGATTATAAGTGCTTCTAATCAATCCTTACCCTTATTTACCTCCAGCCTAAGTCCACCAAATTGACCTCTAAGTGAAGAAGTATTGCTTGGAAACCATTGTAAACACTACATTAGTTCTATTCATAGTCGATTAGTGTGCTAGTGAGTTTAATATTGAGAGTGGATCCTTGAAAATTTAGTTCATAACCTTATTTAGATTAAGTTTAATTCATGCAACCTATAACTTTTTCCCCATAAGTGATAAGTTGGCATAGATAAGAGAATTTCAAGATACATTTAGAGAGATAACCCTTAAATCTAGAGGCTCATTTCCAATACGGGTAAACCCACATACGAAAATGTTCCCATGTTATGTAAATATGGAAGAAACTTTAACAACTTATTCTAGGGTGTAAGATTTAGTGACAATAGTTATATAATTCTTGGTGGGACCCATTTTCTTCAGGATAACTTATCAAGGTGAATGCTTGTCTTGATAAACATCAACTACAAATTGATCTGCTACTCAACATTTAGTGACTGCTTTAAGGTAAATCTAGTTTAAGGCCATTATTTTATTATAAATGTACCCTCATAATTCATGACTATTAGCAGGTTATCCTCTACTAGAACATTCAATCCCATTAACTCACCCATTCAACCTAAAATTCCACTTGAAGTTTATTATCCATAGCCTAATCTACCCTTTAAAGAACAAGTAGATTTCAATAGAGAGGAAGAGGTTAACAAGGATAAATAAATTGATGATCTTAAAGAAGATAACATGGCTATACCTCATGATTTCCTTGCCTTCGATATTTAAAATCAAATTCAACTTCAATTATATGAGGCCATTCCTTCTAATGCCATGAAAGGTGTGCCTACATTCAATGGTGAGAGTCATGTCACATATAGTGAGCACATTAGAGATGTTTCTAAATTTTTTAGTTTACACAATATTATTTGAGAGAAAATTTCCATTATAATCCTTTCCATATCCCTTGAAATGAAGGATCTTGATTTGTTTAGGACTCTAGAAGGTGGATGCATCACAACATGGGATGAGTTTGGAGTGTTGTTGACTTCTAGATTTGGAAATGAAAGGGACCATGCCTCTCTCATATGTTAGATCAACTTGGTAAAAAGGGGACCCAAAGAAATAATGCATGACTTCAATAAAATGTTTTAGAAGACTTGTCATATATTACCTCTTCCCATGAGACCACCTGCTAGCTTTGTGTTCCCTACTTAATTGAAAGCCATTGGGACTAAAATCACTATCATGCTTCAATATATGAGATATTTCACTCTTGTCTAAGCATATGATCTTTTTATAAATGCTGACAATAGTCTCATCTAGGATATAAGATTACCTCCTAAGATTTTTATGCCTCCTTTATCACATAATTTTGTTAATACTCTAGACGTAACCTATGTTCTTAATGTCAATACCAAAACTAGGGTTACTCCTAAGAAGGTATAAAATAATGTTTATTAGAAAGCAAAGTTCATAACCTTAGAGGCTCAAAATAGGCAAGATAATACATAAAAATGTGCCTATTAGAATCCTTACCCCTATTATCAATATTATGGTCAATAATATGGAAGAGTAAGAGGCCAATGGTAGCATAATCCCAAAAGGCCTACCAATGTATATAGTCCTAACTCTACCACCAATTCAAGGGAAATGGTACCAATTCATAGCAGTTTGGTGTAGGGAGAATATTAATGATATGACCAATTCATGGATGCTAATGTTAATATAAATCAAGCTCTAGTGATTTGAGGAGTAGTTATTCTCCTCTTATAAAATGAGGATGAGGTGATGATGTAAATTAATGAGGATTGGAAACCTCAAGGAAATATTTTCACCAATTTTTTGGTTGAAGATACTTTTGTAATAAGTAGAGGAGCCTATATTATAGACAATACAAGGAAAAAGAGGAAGGCTCTAATAGACAACAATATCATACCCATAGGCTCATCCAATCCACCTATAAGGAAACAAGATATAACTACTAGTGTGATAGTTCTGAAAACTTCTACATCTCTATCAAGTCAAAATATGATAAGGTCTGATCCTATTCCTCAAGTTCTAAGTAACTCTTTACTTGTAAGATCACAAGAAATAGTTAGTATGGATTATTTAAAAAATTTATATTCTTTTAAGGACACTAAAACATTCATTTCTCTTTGGGATGTTCTTCATATGCCTGTTAAAAAAGAACTAATACAAAAGCAATTATCTACTATCCTTACTAGTGTATCACCCTTAAATCATTGTCATGGCCATGTTTCTCTTGAAAATTATCCTAGTAACGTTTTTGAACCATACAATAGGGCTGAAAAACCTCCACCATTTTACCCCACCCTCATTATAGGTGACAAGTTGGTACATAATTGCATAGTCAATAGTGGAGCTTCCACTTCTATCATGTCCAAAGTTGTAGCCAACAAGCTAGGTTCTAAAATATGAGACACATATAAAAGGATTATTTTAATTATATCTTACACCTATAAAGATATTAGGAATGATAAAAGTCTTTAAGTTTTTCTTGCATGATTGTCCTAGTTTTCCTATTTTACAAGACAGTTATGGTTGATTTCCTATCCCACTTTGCAAGTTGCCTATCAAGGGACTTAATAGAAAAGATAGGTGGCTATCTCTTAGCTGAATGGTCTTTTTTGGCCTTTAGAACAAGCTATAGGGCCAAGGTGACAATTAGGACATAACCCCTTGCATGGTTTCATATTGAGCCTTACATTGAGACAAGTTCCAATCTGAATTGTGTGGCCCATGAAGAAAAAAACTTTATTGTAGATGATGGCACTTCTTCAAAAATTGAGGGTATTTCAGATTTGTTTTTTAGTGAATATGACACTAATAATTATGATCATGATCCCTATGCTTTTTCAAGGAACCTCATTTAGGAGTGTATTATATATGTGAAGGAGTACCAACACCTCTACTTGCCAAGGAAAAGGGTGAAGATGATTGTTGGGGATCAACCAACAATGTTGATTACACTTATGAAAGCAATTAAACATGGAATTAAATCAAAATGATAAGTAACTAGAATGATAAATAGCAAACAAGAAGAGATATAAGAAACCACCCTGAAAACTTGTATTAAACTCTTTATAAAAGGAATACAATTGAAGAAACTTCTTTTCTTCGACACCTCTCTCAGATGTACAGATCTCTCTCTAGATCTCTTTCCCTCAAGAGCTCTCTCTCTCAATTACAATCAACTCTAACAACCTAGATTGATTCACATATATAATTCTGTACCGTTCAATTCAACATTACACAATACGCTAAGAAGATCTATCCTATTATATAATTAGGAAACATGAGCATACAACTACAGCCATTAGATGCACCTACTAATCAAGGGCTCTAAACAGTCTTACTAATAATAGAGATGCAGACTTAAGACTATCACTTAATCCTGTCATGCAAACACTCTGTTCTATCCACGGAAATAACTTTTTGGATGCACAGGTAATCGACGTCGATTCCTGCCTATTTGCCTGTGACCGACATTGGCCAATTCTTGTCGATGCCAGCATCTCTTGAACTGTTACTGACCAATGTCAGTCGCTCTTGACCGACGCCGGTGATTGTGTAAACCTACAACTTCTACAATGCACTCCTTTGGTGAAGCTTTTAACTCCACACCTTAACAATCTCCCACTTGAAGATAAACAGTTGCACCAGTACCTGTACAACAACATCTTCTAGCTCCTCCAACTTTAACTCAATCATGAAGACCAACAAAAGTTGAATGAAGATTCAACTTCTCCTTTGTAACCAGCTTGGTTAACATATCAGCAGGGTTCTTATCTATATGGATCTTCTCTAGCTTCAACTCACCATCCTCCAATACCTGTCTTATGAAGTGGTACCTAAGCTATATATGCTTTGTTCTTGAATGAAAGGCTGAATTCTTAGCCAAATGAATTACACTCTGACTGTCACTATACAATCTGCAACTCTCTTACTCCTTTCCTAGCTCTTCCATGAACTGTGTCATCCATATCATCTCTTTGCTAGCCTCTGTGACTGCAATATACTCTACTTTTGTAGTTGACAAGGCAATAACCTTTTGCAAATTTGATATCCAACTAACCACCGTTCCACCAATAGTGAAAACATATCCTGTGGTGCTTCTTCTGCCATCCAAATCACCTGCCATATCTGAATCTACATAACCATGTAGAGAAGTATCTGAACCTCCATAGCACAAATGCCTACTGTTGGTTCCTCTCAGATATGTAAGGATCCACTGAACTTCTTTCTAGTGTTCCTTTCCTAGATTGGCCATATACTTACTTACAACTCCCACTACTTGGGCAATATCCGGTCTAGTACACACCATTGCTTACATTAAACTCCCTACTGTGGAAGAATATGGAACTATACTCTTGTACTCTACCTCATCATGTGAATTAGGACATTGTTCTTTACTCAACTTAAAATGTCCAGCCAAAGGTGTGCTTACCGGTTTTACATCCTTCATATTGAACCGTTTTAACACCTTGTTCACATAATCCTCTTGAGA
Source organism: Torreya grandis (assembly GCA_037957365.1). NCBI lineage: Eukaryota > Viridiplantae > Streptophyta > Pinopsida > Cupressales > Taxaceae > Torreya > Torreya grandis. The sequence continues at coordinate 80,854 of JARHVA010006358.1, forward strand.
CAAAATCAACCTGTGATTTTTCCTGTCTCTCTTAATACTCATGCCAAGGATTTTCTTTGCTACTCCCAAATCCTTCATGGCAAACGTGTGAGCTAATTTCACCTTAAGCTCAGAGATATCCTACATGTGTGATCCTACAACTAGCATATCATCTACATACAACAACAAAATAATATATCTACCATTATCCAATCTCTTAAAATACACACAATGGTTAGATTGACACCTACTGTAGCCATGCTCAGTCATAAACCTGTCAAATCTCAAATACCCCTGTCTAGGAGCTTGCTTGAGGCCATATAAGCTTTTATTCAATTTGCACACTAACTTCTCCTTACCTTTGGCCTCAAATCCTTCCGACTGATCCATATATATTTCCTCATCCAAATCTCCATGAAGAAATGTTGTCTTAACATCAAGCTACTCAAGATGAAAATCCTCAATAACAACTAAAGACAATACAGTCTGTATAGAAGTCATTTTAACAACAGGAGAAAAAATCTCACCAAAATCAATACCTGGTCTTTGTGCAAATCCTTTCACTACCAACCTGGCCTTATATCTCATCTATCCATTCTCACCTTCTTTCAATCTGTAGGTCCATCTGTTCTTCAGTGTCTTCTTACCAATTGGCAACTCAACCAAATCCCATGTTTGGTTCTCTTTCAAGGACTCCATTTCCTCAACCATGCCATGCTCCCACTGATTCTTGGATTCTACCTATATTGCTTCTTCAAAACTCTTTGGTTCTCCACCATCAGTAAGTAATAAATAGAATAATGAAGGGGAATATCAAATTGGAGGTTTACTTACCCTTTCTGACCTCCTAATGGGCATCTGAGACTCATTCACAACATGTTGTCCACCCAAATTCTCTGACAGTGATCGACCTCGATCACCTCTAGGCCTGTAACTGGTCAACATCGATTCTACCTAACCGCCGTTAGTTCCTTCCTAGCCAACATTGGTCACTGTATGACCAACATCAGTTTCTATTATGTTGACATTGGTTCCTACCTGGCCAACTTCGGTCTCTGTGTTTTCTTATTTGTGATTAATTTTTCTTGTAAGCTCATTTTGGACTGTCACCTCATCCAATTCTACATTGCTCTACCCAAATTGATTCAACTTCCTCAGCTAATCACTATACATCATTTTTTCATTGGAAACAACATCACAGCTCCTAATTATCTTGTTAGTTCATAGATTCCAAAACCTGAATCAGAAATCATCAGAGCCATAGCCAATAAATGTGCACCTCATAGACTTAGCATCCAGCTTCTTTCTATTTTCCTTATCAACGTGCACAAAGGCTTCATAACCAAAAACTTTGAGAAATGAGAGATCTACCTTTTTACCTATCCATGCCTCTTCTGGAATTCCACCATCTAGAGTTGTAGAGGGTCCTCTGTTAATTAGGTACACTGCAGTGTCAATAGCTTCTGCAAAAAACTCTAAGGGCAAACCAGCATGCAATCTCATACACCTTGCATGCTCCATAATTGTTATATTCATTCTTTTAGCAACTCCATTTTGTTAAGGTGTCCTTGGAACCATCTTTTGCCTATGGATTCCATGCATATAACAATACCAGTTAAACTTATAACTGTAGAACTCACCACCATTATCAGATCTCAGGCACTTTAATCTTCTGCCTGTTTCATTTTCAACCATAGCTTTTCAAATCTTAAAAGTCTCAAATACATCAGATTTATTCTTAATACAATAGACCCCTACCTTTCTTGTAGCATCATCTATGAACGAGACATAGTACTGTGATCCTCTAATAGAAGCAACCTGAGCCAGTCCCTACACATCTGTGTGAACAAGCTGCAACTTATGCTTCTTCTTTGTTGATCCAGTCTTGAGAAAACTCACTCTCTTCTATTTCCCAAAGACACAGTGCTCACAAAAATTTAGATCTATGCTTTTCAAATCTTAAAGCTTACCTCTTGACTTAAGAATTGACATTTGCTTCTCACTCATGTGGCTGAGCCTAAAGTGCCACAATTTTACATCCACATCTGAAGTAGATAATACAGAAGGAGAATTGTTAGTAACACAATTACATAAATAGAGATTACCTACTCTCTTACCTCTGGCAAATACAAGTGCACCCTTGGTCACCTTCCAAGATTCAGCTATGAGAGTTACTGTACAACCCTCATCCCCTAACTTTCCTGCAAAAATCAAATTCCTCTTCAAGCTGGGAACATGCATAACATCTCTCAACACCCATGTGTTTCCATTCTACATTTTTAGCTGCACTTTTCCTTTGCCAATAATTTTACAAGGCTCATCATCCCCTAAATACACTATTCTAAAATCTCCATGGACATAGTCACTAAAATATTCTCTATTAGGGGTAGCATGAAAAGATGCACCAGAATCTAACACCCAAGATTCTATGTTATTATGCAAAGAGAATATTAAAGCATCTTGTGCAATACCTGCAACCTTTTCTTCTTATTTTCCTTCATGTTGATTGTCCTCCTTAGGCTTTGACCAGCAATCTCTACTTATGTGCCCAATCTTTCCACAATTCCAGCATTGTGGCTTCCTACCATTTCTAGATTTGGATCTACCTCTCACCTTTGACTTAGACCTTGATCTCCCTTTCTTGCTCTTCTCTTTTTTCCTTCTGCTGCTCTCAAAACTTAAAGCATTCCCTGATGTTTCCTCTGTGCTTTTCCTATGAATTTATTCATTCAAGATAACACTAACAACATCCTCTACTTTTAAAATATTTGAAGCAAATGTAGTATTACTAACTGCCATTACTAAGTTATGCCAGCTTTCAGGCAAAGAACATAATATTAAAAGAGCTTTAATTTCATCATCAAACACAATTTTGACTGAACTTAATTGATTTAAAATTCCATGGAAATCATTCAGATGATTAGACACAAATCCACCTTCTTGCATATGCAAATTAAATAACTGCTTCATAAGATATACCTTATTAGAAGCTGAGGGTTTTTCATACAAATTTGCTAAAGTAGTCATTAACTCTACCATAGACTTTGCCTATGATAAATTAGATATCACAGTAGATGCCACACTCAGTCTTATAGACCCCAGAGCCTTTCTATCAAGAACTTCCCATTCTTCATCATCCATGTCTATGGGCTTCTTTGCAATCCCACCTAATGGTAAGTATAGATCTTTCTGATATAGATAGTCCTCTATCTACATTCTCCAATGTTGATAATTTTTGCCATTGAACTTCTCCATTCTCAATTTACTTTCTTCTACCATTGCTTCTCCCACTCAAACAGAAATCCTTGTAGAAACCCCTATGAGTACCCTGTAATCAATACACACTACACAGATCTAAACCACCTGTTAGTGAATCTGAGCTCTGATACCACTTGTTGGGGATCAACCAACAATGTTGATTACACTTATGAAGGCAATTAAACATGAAATTAAATCAGAATGATAAGTAACTAGAATGATAAATAGCAAACAAGAAGAGATTTAAGAAACCACCCTGAAAAATTATATTAAACTCTTTACAAAAGGAATATAATTGAAGAAAATTATTTTTTTCCACACCTCTCTCAGATGTATAGATCTCTCTCTAGATCCCTTTTCCTCAAGAGCTCTCTCTCTCAATTACAATCAACTCCAAAAACCTGGATTGATTCACATATACAATTTTGTACTGTTCAATTCAACATTACACAATAAGCTAAGATCTATCCTATTATATAATAATTAGGAAACATGTGCATACAACTATAGCCATTAGATGCACCTACTAATCAAGGGCTCTAAACAATCTTACTAATAATAGAGACGCAGACTTAAGACTATCACTTAATCCTATCATGCAAACACTCGGTTCTATCCACAGAAATAGCTTTTTGGACGCATAGGTAATCGACGTCGGTTCTTGCCTGTTTACCTGTGATTGACATCGATCGATTCCTACCAATGCTGACATCTCCTAAACTGGTCCTAACTGATGTCGGTCACTCCTGACTGATGCTGGTGACTGTGTAAACCTGTAACTTCTACAATGCGCTCATTTGGTGAAGCTTTTAGCTCCACACCTTAACAATGATGAGTTGTGGAAGATGTTTTTTGATGGTTCAAGAAGTAAAGTTGGTGTAGGGGCTGGTTTTATGTTAGTATCCGCATATAAACAATAGTATTATGCTTCATATAGATTTTATTTTAGTTTTACTTGTAATGTGGATGAGTATGAAGGTTTAATTTATGGCCTTCAATGCGCAAGGAGAAAAAGAATCAAGAATTTGCAAGTATATGGAGATATTTAATTATTTTTGCATCAAGTGAGGAATGTGGATTCTAATAATAAACCTTTGATTAATTCATACAAACATAGGGTATAGGATTTGATTTAGGACTAATGAATTCAATATTCAATCTATCCCAAGGGAGTAGAATATTCATGCTGATATATCAACTACCATAGGAGCTCAATTCAATACTCTAAATACCATAAAAGGGGAGGGAAAATAGTCTCATATTAAGGTCATTATCTGACCTTATGTACCTAATAATGAAGTGTCTTGGAAAGTTTTTGACATTGACAAACACATTGAATGCTTTTTTAAAAATGAGGCTAAGTTTTTTTCAAGGAATCAAAAGAGGCTCTAAGAATAGTTGGGTGATCAGATTGAGAAACTAATAACCAATAAGATAACTAAGGGTTTAGTGACCTTATAAAATATATTCAATGAGAATGATCAAAATAATAAGGAGAAAGTGAGTATGTCTACAAATGAGGAAAATTATGAAAGAGTTGATCTTCAAGGGTAAACTCCTCAGAGTAGGCAAGGTATGTTCTACATTAGAGAAGGAAAAATTCATTGAGATGTGTAGAGAGTTTCATGATATATTTACTTGGGAATATAAGTACCTCAAATGATTTGATCTTATCCTTTAAAACCATACCATTAATTTGGAACCTGGAGTTAAGCCAGTTAGATAAAATTAAAAACCCATCAACCCCAAGGTTAAGAAACTCATGAGGTTAGAGCTTACCAAAATCCTTGAATATAAGGTAATATTTCCCATCAAACTTTCAACATGGGTAGCTAACCTTGTGTCCATTATAAATAATAATGGGTAGATAACACTTTGTGTAGACCTTAGAGATCTTAATAGAGTGTCACTCAAATATCACTATTCTCTACCCTCAATGGAGTAGATTTTGCAAATGGTTTTAGGTTCTCAACATTTTTATCTTATAGATGGATAATTAGGTTATAATCAGATTTTAGTCAGTGAGGATGATCATTTTAAGACATACTTCACTACTAAATAGGGTACTTTTGCTTTTAGGAAGATGCCCTTTGGTTTATCTAATATCAGTGCCACATTTCAAAGAGCAAAAGAATGAACTTCAAAGGTTTGATAAATGATATATTATTGGTTTATCTAAATGATATATCAATGTTTTCTAAAGATGATAATTAACACATGCAACACTTGAGATAAGTGTTTGAAATATGTAGGGAATATGGAGTATCTCTTAATCCAAAGAAGTACATTTTTGATGTTCATGAAGGTAAGATCTTAGGAAATATCATTTTTAAAGATTATTTGACTATCAATCTTGAAAGAATAAAGACTATTCTAGGCTTATAATTTTCATTACATAATAAATTTATTCAAATTTTCTTAGGCAAGATTAATTTTTTAAGGAGGTTCATACATAGTTTTGCATTTTTGGTGAAACCTATCATAGCTATGCTCAATAAGAACCAAGTATTTTCTTGGACCAAATAGGGTAAGAGTGGTTTTGAATCAATAAATAAAGTAATTTAAAAAGATCCTACTCTTGTGAAGCTTGAGTTTACTAAAAACTTCATGTTGTATTCATTTTCCAACCTTGATACTAGAATGATGAGGGCATGGAGTAGCCAATTGCATTCTTTAATCAAGGTTTATAATATTATGAAGTAAAGTACACCTTTGTAGATAAACAAGTCTTTACTATTGTAAGGGGACTAAATAAGTTTAGACATATGGTTTCAAATAATAAGATTCATGTTATGGTTTCTCATTCTATTATCAAGGAGTTTCTCTTGATCAAAGATCTTAGTGAAAAGAGGGTAGGGTGGATCACTAAAGTAATAGAATATGATGTTGATATCAAGGTGACCAAATTGATAAGGGGTAAAGGCCTTTATGAACATATATCTTATATATTTATGAGTTAAAGGAAGAGGCTCTAGTCAATCATGATTTTTACCAATCATCTGGTTCATTACCTCCATAAATTTGGACACATGATGTGATCAAATTTCCTCAAAATGGTGACTATCCTAATATGAGTAAATCACAAAGGAGATATTTTATATTTCAATATATTTACTTTTGTCTTATGGATGGTGTGCTTTCTAGGAGGGATATCAATGGTGTGTTATTGATATGCATTGATAATGATCAATTCAGGGTGTTGCTCAAGAAGTTTCATGATGGGACAATAAGAGGCCATTTATCTTCAAAAATCATAACTATTAAGATCATGACGGTAGTTTATTATTGGCCTAGCCTCTTCAAAGACTACCATGCATGGGTGAGAAGGTGTGTATAATGTGATTTCTTTTTAGGAAAGTAGAAGCTTGTAGCTCTTCATTTGAATCTAATCCAAGTTTATCAAACTTTCATGTAATGGGGTCTTGATTTCATTAGCATGATAAATCCCCCATAAATTCTTGGTCATAAATAGCTACTCATAACAACTGACTATTTTGTAAGGTTTAAAATTCTTACTATTATTTCATATAATTCTCTTGATTTTATGGGTGCTAAGATAGCTAATTGGGTAAATAGTAATGATGTATTCTTGAGCACTTCATCTAAATATTAACTTCAAGTTAATGTTTTTGCTGAATATACTAACAATAATCTAATCAAAATCATCAAGAGAACCTCAGAGCATAACCAAAGAGCTTGGCACACCAAATTGAAGATAGCCTTATGGGCTAATAGGATAACTCCTAATAGGTGAATAGGGAATTCTAATTTTGTTATTGTCTATATAAGGGAAGATAGGTTTACTATCTCTCAAGAGATGCCTACCTTAGAGTTAGCACATTAACTAGATTTTCTTGAGAATACCCCAATGGAGATGAGATTGACATGATTAATGGAGTTACAAGAGACTAGAGATAAATCTCATCAACCTATGGAACATCACCAAGTACTAATGAAGATGAATTTTTACAAGAATGAAACTCTAAGATCATTTCAAGATGGTGACATAGTATTGAAATGGGATGAAATTAGAGCCAAACTAGGGGAAAATACCCAATTTGATACCCTATGGAGCATACCATATGTCATCATCAAGCACAATCAAAGAAATTAATTTTAGTTAATAAGGATGAATGGAGAAGAGATGGTTATCCTTGTGAATGGGATACATTTGAAACCCTAATATTGAGAATTGATGGTCATTTTCATAAATATTAGATTAGGTGTGTGTTTCCTTTCTTGTTGTGTTGTGTTTCGTAAGTGTTGATGAAGCACATGTGTGTTTCTTAATTTTTATTTTGTTACTTTAATGTTTTGTTATTTGATATGTTGTTATGGTAGTTTATATGTCAAACCTATACACTTGTGATTTTGTAACCTAATGGATAGGATTAAGTAACTGGTGATGGCATATAAAGCATACACCCTTGGGAAATTTCTAAGAATGTTGACCATTTTTTTCATAAGCCAAAATGGGTCAACCACCTATAGTAAAAATATTGTATAGGGTATTTTTATAATATAATAGGGTATGTTATAGTTCTTTTAATGTCATTTCATATGTCATTATAGATTTGGTCATAGTCTGGCTTAGTCCTTGTGTCATTTGATGTCTTAGGGTCATTTTAGAGTCATGTATGAAAGTGGCAATTTTTCATGGTGTCCAAAAAGTCAAGATCATGGAAAGTGTTCACACATACCTCAATAAGTTCTTTCAAGCTTTCAAAGATCAATAAATAACTCAAGCATAAGAATAAGTCAGCTAAACCATCATCAAGACCTCATGAGAAACTAGATAGGATAACTTGCTTATGCAAATTATAAATATGCTCAAAAATCCTCATGTGAACATTAGACCAATCATGATCAATGTCCTTATTGACAAGATCATTCTTTTTAAGTTTTTTTTATCTTGATGAGTCTTCTATCTTAAGATCTAAGCCTTCAAAGTTTAGCTTGCTGAGTCTAAGGGGCTAAGTCATCCTACACTTCACATAGAAACCCATTGGTCAACTTGTTTTTGAATTTCATAAATGCAACTAAAAAAGGCTCAAGATCAAAAATATTATAGAACTATGGATTTATTCATGGTAGGAATATTCTCTATAAATTTCAAGTCTACACGAGCTTCCTAGCTCAAGTTATGAGCATTTAAAGTGAGACCTTTAGTATAAGATGTTTATGCTAACATCAAGTTTAAGCTCCATAAATTAGTCATTTAGGTTCAAATTATAAGTTATAGGCACACATATGTCATGAAAAATCACACAGGTCATCTCACTTGAACACTTTGTAAATGCACTTAGAAATCTCTTAGAAATAGTGGATTGAGTGGGCACAATCCTTATAGTATCAAGAACATCTCCTACAAATTTAGTGCCTCCATGACCTTTTCACTTCTAGATTGAAGATTTCAAAGTTGGTCAAATAATGGGAGATGTTCACATAGATTTCAAATTTAAGATATGGTAAAAACCATTAGGGTCTTAAATTTGATGATCATATAGATGTCAATGACATTCAGGTGAATGCCAAATTATGGTCATCCAGACATTAAATTTAGATCATGGTCAATATATGTTTGTTTCAAATGTAAGAAGATATAATGGTTTGAATTAATTCATACATATTGATCTAATGATGAAAGATGAGTTAAAATGTCAAGGAGTTCAAGAGGTCACTACGTGGCATACACATATAAAGTAGGTAGAATGATAATCGATACTAAGTGAAAATGTGAGACTACCAAATGGAACCACCTTGGAAAGAGTTGGTAAGTCAAGGGTAGGATTTATGGCTCTCACTTGATCATATTGATCAAGACCAATGGTGCATGGATTGGTCAAAATGTCAATAGGTTGAGTTAGATATCGATGACCAATGAAATTAAAGGAAAAGAAGTTAAGTGACTTCATGGAGATTGAACACATGACCAAGGTCAAACTAGGGAAAAATTTATAAAAAGAGGATATGTTTATATTAAATCTCAATCGAATTCCATGGAGTGGACATTATAATGAAGTCAAGTTAAAGAACATAAAAGGACCATCATTAAGGCTAAATATGGACCTCTAGTTCATATATTTACACAATGTAAGGTTAATTTTATGACTATGTTGATCATATTCTTTAGGAGCTATGCATGTGGTGAATTCTTGGCTCCTAAAAAGATATAATGGGTCTATTTGGACCTAATATGATAAAGAAAGGGGGATATATAGTCTATATGTCTACATAAACATAATGACTATAGGAAAACCAATAGTTTGAGATTGTTTCTCTATCTATAATGAACCTATGAACATGGGGATGAGTTTGAGCATGACCCAATTTGAAAAAGAGGTAGCATTTCAAATAATGCCATGAATTAATTAACTTAGACCATAAGTGTTTCATCTCCATGACCAAATGCATGAAAGTGACCCTTCTCTCCACTTTTTCATGCCTCAAAGAACCAGTGAAGAGCATTTAGCACCAGGACAAAGCTCTAACAAATTGATTTGATTGTTGTAACTACATCTTTACCATGACCCAACTTGAAACAACTTCATCCCACCATTAAAACTACTAGGGAGCATTAGTGAAGAAATAATGTAACTGTGTAATGGATTAAAGTGACCTAGATCAATCAAGAATATTGAATGAAGATAAATGTAGAGGTATTTGTAACTATGATTCAAACAGATTTGAGCTCATTGGTTTTTCTTTTAGCACCAAAGTCTCTCTCTAAAGGCCCTTTGTTCTATAAATATAGCCTTTGAGATATTGGTGGATATCCCTTAGGCTAATATGACTAGACTCTGCTATAAATTATATTTTGCACTTCTTAGAGTAATGATAAGATCATTTTCCAATTGTTTACTAATCTGTTCTTAGTGTTTTTTATTTGTTTAACATGCAAAATTGGTTTTCATCTTCCCTTTATAGGTCCAATTTTAACCTAAGTTATAAGTAAACTTTCTTGCAATTCATCTAATTTGTCTAAATGTTGATGTCTTGGGTATATAGAAGATATTTAATTGTAAGTGCTTCTAATCAAGGCTTGCCCTCATTTCCCTCTAACCTAAGTCTATCAAATTGACCTCTAGGTGAAGCATTATTGATTATAACCATTGTAGACACTACATTAGTTCTATTCATAGTCTAATAGTTTGATAGTGAGTTTAATATTGAGAGTGGATCCTTGAACATTCAATACATCACCTTATTTAGATTAGGTTCAATTCATGCAATCTCTAACTCTTTCACCCATAGGTGATCAGTTCACATAGATAAGATCATTTCAATATACATTAAAAGAGCTAACCCTTAAATTTAGAGGCTCATTTCCAATATAGATACACCCACATACCTGGAAATGTTCCCTTGTTTCCCAAATCTAGAAGAAAATTTAACAACTTCTTCTAGGGTACAAGATTTAGTGATAATCTTTACTAAAGCACAACTAAAAATAACAAAACAATAAGAGCAAGAAATATTAAAATAAGCATAGGCAAAGTAAATAAAAGATGCAAATATACATCTCCAAAATGAGGATCAACTTTAAAATAAGTATGGGTTGGGTCCAAAATATCTAAAATAGTTTGATTATCATGGTCAGGGTTAGGGAAAGTAGTCCCAAAACATCACTACTATTATAGAATTTGATAATGTTCATAAAAAAGGTTTGGTATTTATTAAACATGTTAAGGAACTTCATTCACAGATATAATTTATCAAGTCAAAAAGTCTAGATACACTAGAAATGTTACAAAAAGAGTAAGAAATTAATTTACAAAGTCAAAATCATTCTAAGCCAACAAACATTCTTGAAAAAGGCTTTCTATCAAAAGAGCCTCCACAACCCATATGTCTGGAATAAGCATAGTTTCAAAGGGAAAAATCACAATCAATATTATAAATCATAATTCAAAAAGGTAAAATCCATATTATGAGGAAATTCCCTCTAACATTCCAAGTTATTATGATTCTGATGATGAATAATACTCAGATTCATACTATAAAAACATTAATCTAAAATATAGTAATCACACTACACAAGAGATTACCATTCCTATATTTGAAATAATACACAATGATAGTTAGTCTCCCATGAAACTCATTGGTTAGTATTTTTTATTTATATTTGTATATAATTTAATTCTCTTTTTCTCCTTGTACATAGTTCATTTTCATGTTTTTGTACATAACTCATATCTATTAAATAAAAAAAGTAATACAATATTTCAAAAACACAAAAATAATTAAATAGTTACTCAAAAAGCACAAAATTATAGATTGTATGCATTACTATGTTTACATTTCTTATAATTTATAGATACTACATATGCTAGATATTCTAGTATAATTGGTTTTATCATACATACATGTTTCACTTGTTCTTTTTGAGTATGTACAAATTTCTTCACCACTCATGTTCATTGCCATGATCTAAATTTACTATTATCTAACCACTAGGGGCATATACGTTGATACATGAGGTATTCACTTGACATATTCACCCACTTGGGGTAAATTATACATAATTTTGATTCTCAGGTTCTATATTTCTATACTCTACATCATAGATTTAACATTGTTGTATCTTGATCCTAATAATACTATTCTTACTTATATTTTTTGCTAGTTATTACTAATTTAGACTCAACATATGTACGTCCTAACTCTTACATAGATTTGTATTACATATTCATGAATATTTTCATTTATATGTTTCTTATCCTATAATTGATTGTATCTCTATGATTCTTCTATAAAATTGCATTTGATTATGCCATTAATCTTTAGATCTACACCACTTATTTTCATAGTATGTATGATTTAGACATGTCACCATGTCCTTCTGTGTGCCTTCTTGATTATGTATTACATAAATTTAAACATGTTCTTCTATGTGGTTATAAAACAACTTGATTGTTACTTGTGTATATGGACATTCTGACATGTCCTTTTATGTTTGATTTTCTTAGATTTATTGGCATGTGTCCATGTACCTTATATTATGGTCCCTTGGCCTACTTTGTGTGTATCATGTGTTTTATATGTATGATTTCTTATATGTGTCATGGACATGACACTTATCTTTGCTTGTTAAACATAAATTTTTTTGATGCCATGTAGGACCTCATGCATTTACCCTTACTACTTAGGTGTTGTGATGGACATCATGTCCCATCCCCTAGATAAATACTATATTATTACTTAGATTTGATGTTACATACATTTTTATATCTATCTTGACAACTTTATGAATTCTAGACAAGACATGCATCTTATATTATATACATTTTCTTAGATTATCTTACATTTTGATGTTATGTATACACATTATTTTGGATTAATATGTAATTATCATATATGCTCCAACTAACACACATTTTAAGATTTTTTTATTTTGAGGATAGTTCTTTCATAGGTTTAACAACTCCCCTCAAAAGAGAGGGAATTCACAGAGGGTTATCACAAAGATCAGGGTCCTATATTGCACTTATAGTACATTTTTTAGCACACAGGATCAATTACAAATAATCAAATAGAGGTAAATAGTGTAAAAATAGTGACCTAAAAATAGTACAGTTCTACAAAAATGCAAACTTGAAGGACACTAGCACCCAAATTAGGATACTAGTGCTACAGTTTCAAAAATGGTGTTACTATCTAAGATATGGTGCTACTATTTAGTAGTTTTAGTTTCATAAAAATAGAGATTAGCCAAAACAATATAGTAGGTATGGTATAGGTTCACACATATTAAGTTATAGATTTAGTAGTTATACTTAGTTTTTTTAAGATTCATACTAGTTAATCTCATATTCATATTAGTTTACTTAGATTGGGGGCACCATACACTACTTGACCATTCCCATATTTAGTTTAGATACCCAAATACATTTTATTATGACTTATTCAACAATCCATATACTCATATATTAGATTTGGGGGCATGTGCGCAACACATTATTTCTATATGCTTAGGTACACACTAGTTGATCAGATGTAATGACAAATTCCATGTCATTCTATAGGATATATACACTTGACATCATATTTTAGGGTGCACAAAAATTTTATGCCTTCTTCCATCTATAATGGTTGGCATTAGTGATTGGCCTAGAGCTACCTAATATACTCGAGTGGCAGTAGTGCCAACATACATAATTAGATATACCTAGTTATAAATTTATAGTACTTTACATAGTTCAGTTTTAGATGCATCAGGTGGGAAATGATGGAGTCATAGCCTGCTTGAGTTCTTGATCCAGCTACATGAGAGGGTTAGACACATCATCAGTCCAATTCAAGCTATTTATTGGTCATGATCCACCAAGTAGGGGTGGGAAATTATGGAGTCAAAATTGGATTGAGTTCATGAGACACCCACACATGAGGATTAAGTAAGCCATAAACCCAATCCAAGTTATTCATCGATTTGTCACTATATACATACACACACATATTTTCTCACGAGAATCATACATTGGTTTACATACCCAATGAGGTGTATTCATTCCATTCCGCTTTCCTCTCTCTTTACTCAATTTTACTTCTTTACATAGTTTAGTCTTTTAATTTTTTATATCTCTTATGTAAGGACTGATTTATACACATTCCATTTATAGGACATGCATTAGAACATGATTCACATACTCAATCCTAGCTTCATGGGATTAAACTCATAGGTAAGTCAAGGTATGCTTCCCTTTCCTTTATCCTAGTCATATCACTTTTCTCCATTTCTAGAATAGGGGGTGTGAATGTAATCACCCAAAAATGGTATATAAAGTTCTAAGAGTGTTACTTGAGACTACCTATCCCTAGCTTATCCCTAGACCAATCCTAGATCATATTTACACACTTATCTATACTTCATGTGTTGCATAGGCATCCATAGTCAGTTCTAAAAAAGTTCTAGAACCTCATTTTCTAATTCTAGCTCTTTGTACCTAGTGTTTTGCTAACTAGATACTAGTGCCTTATGGAGCTAGTGTTCCCAAAATGGTACTAATTTAATTTTCCATATCTTTTCCCAAACATATATATTTTAAAAATTAAAACCTCTTAAGGTCAGCCTAGACATGTTTTATCATCTATACAAGAAACATAATTTTATATATACAAAACTTTTATCCCTTTAAGCACTAGATGGAATTTAGATGCAAAATACACATTCAAACACAACAAAAGTTAAGCATAAATAAGGTTATCAATACCCATTCTTCCCTACTTCTACATACTACCATATACAACATCCCTAAGCTCAAATTATCTATATTTCTAGTCTCAATCACAATCAAGGCACTTAAGGACACTATCATATAAGAATTCACTTGCACTTGCCCCAAGACTTAGGTGGGGAGAAATACATTGGGATTGATCCCTCCTCAAAGTATTGGTATGTAGGAAACTCTCTTCATAGAGTGGAATTGAGAATGTCCAACCTACCCTACTCATGATCACACTTTGTATAGCATGCCCTAGTTACATGGAGGATTAAGGTTTGCATAATAAATTAGACATTAAAAGTAAAATGTGGTTAAAAAACTCATATTATTAGGAATAAAGCCTAGATATCTATATATATGTGCACTTATAATCTCAAGAAAAACCTACATAAAGGACACTATCAGTGATATCAAGACACTACCTCCACTTTTCTAATAATGGTACTATCATCTAATTATGGCACTACTATCCAGGATGGGTTCTAACTTTAGGATCTAGTTTACGACACTAAGACTAGCTTCAATCTTAGTTTCCAATGCCCAGATCATTTGTATCAGGTGTTTTCCATCTAAGTCATTACTTGGAATATTTATTAATATTTTTAAAAATTTCAAATCTACTCAATTTTATATAAAATTAGTGGCTATATTTATTACATATTATTTACATTATTTAGTCTACTTAACTCTTTAAAAAACATAAGGTTTACATTTACTAAGTCTTGAAAGTTTAGAATAGATGGTAATAATTCCATATCAGGCCTAAGTTTATGTTAGTATTTATGTATTTCATCTTAGTCACTATCATTCCTTCCTCCATCAAGATGGATAACTAGTCATACCTTGTTCCTTGTGTATTAACATAACACATGTTTTTTTTTCCTATTCTTCTCTTTGACTTGGTCGACATGCCAAATCCTTTCATGTTCTTCTCAACATCTCCTCCTACACACTTTACTTCCACACATTTTTTTAGATGTCTTTATTCTCCTCTTATCAATAATATCTCTTACCTTACACTAAAATATATGTTTAGTCCTCTAGTATATTGCTACATTTATATGTGTCTATCTGGGTATCAATGCATACTTTAGCTTTGGGGGTGTAAACATGCATTTTTTAATTTTATAGTTATTCATACCTCACCATAAATACTTAAGTATCTGTAATGTATAATTTCCATATAAAATCCATGCTTGATTCACTCGATTGGATATTAAGATGTGAATGGTTCTTATTACCCAAAAATAACTTATTTTATCGAGAAAAATGGAAATAAAAATGGATAAGGAAGCCTTATTACATGATGGAACTAAACACATTATTACATGATGGTTATAGGGCCTTTAAAGACACAAGTTGATGAAAGCTAAAAATTTCTAAGGTGTTGGTAGGTAAGGGTCCTAGTCTCCTATTATTGAGTATTTATTAAGGCATTAAATATGTTCTATCCAATTCATTAGTCAGATTGAATATACATATAAGTAAAAAAATTATCCAATATTTCATTAGTGATTCACAGAACCTTTCTCACCCTTGGTACATGTAGTGACTTATTCAAATCTAGTCTCACTATCCTGACTGAAGGGATGAAAATAAGTATGAGGTCAATCGATAGGGTAAAAATTTGTTAGTTATAGAGATATGTTGAAAGATGAGGTGTCATATAATTATTTAGGATTGTTTTATCTACAATCCCATGTCCATTTCCATCTACTATAGATGGCTTTATTAAGGTCTAAACTAGATCATCGAACATGTAAAGATTAAGAGTGAATTTGAAGTGCACTTTACTACATCCTTAATCAAATTCCTCATAGGATTATCTAACCAAGGGGAAATTTTTATTTTAGATAACACCAATGTAGGTCAAATATTACCTTGATATTAAGTAAGGCTAATGGAAGATTTCACATACTTCATGGAACCTACTTGGAAATACTTTTTAGGGCATAATTCTTTGTTGATTTCTTGTTCCTTGCACATGGGAAACCTATTCTAAGTTGTATAGAAGTACCTACTCATAGGAACTCAACCTTAATTATCTTATGACTTATGAACTAATGAGAATGTCAATTAGATGGAATATCTACTCATGCCCTAACCTTATAGAGTTTATCCTATAGAAAATATTCTCTCTTTTGGGCTAACTATAACTCACTTCATAACTCCTATATTCAATGTACATCCCCATGAATTTTTTGAAACTATTACACCTAGTCAAAAGGGATTGTATATGAGCATAGATATATCTATGATATACTTACACATTTTTTAGGTTGGGGTGTAGATTCATGCCTAATATTATTCAAGGATTTATGCACGTGGTGTGATTTCTTGCTCATCTTCCCTAGCTTAGTTAATCCTATAAGATTAACATAGAGGTCATGAAACTCAATAACCTTATGTATTTTTTTGGTAATAGGTGCAAGAATGAAGGGTAGGGAAATCATGATGGAAATTATCTAGTGATGTGAACTTGTAGCATGAGTGTTGATGGGGCCATAATTTTCTTCAACCTTGTTCCTAGGAATATTTTATAGTTAGATACCTCTTAGAAGTTCATAGTGTTAATTCTTCCCAACATTTCCTCTTGTACTCTTTACTTTCAAATTTTTTCCTTAGATGTCTTTATTCTCCTCTTATCATCAATATCTCTTACCCTACAATAAAATCTATGTTTAGTCTTATAGTATAGTGCTACATTGAGATGTGTTTGTTTGAGTATTAATGCAAACTTTACTTTTAGTGGTGTAAACATGTATTTTTTTATTTTATGGTGATCCATACCTTATCACAAATACTTAAAAATCTATAATTTATAATTTCCATGTTTGACTCACCTGACTGAATATTAAGAGGGGAATTCATCTTATTACCCAAAAATAACTTATTTTACCAAGTAAAATGGATAGAAGAATGGATAATGAATCCTTATTACATGATGGAACTAAACACCTTATTAAATGATGATATTAGGGAATTTTGAGACCCAAGTTTATAAAATATAACAACTTATAAGGTGTTGGTAGATGAGGGGCCTACTCTACTACTATTGACTAGATATTGAGGCATCAAATATGTTCTATCCAATTCATTAGTCAGATTGAATATTCATTTAAGTAAAAAAAATTATCCAGTCCTTCCTTAGTGATTTAGGTCACCTTTCTCACCCTAGGTGTATGTAATGACTCATTCATCTCTTGTATAATTATCCAAACTGAAGGGATGAAAATAAGTATGAGGTTAATAGATAGGGTAAAAATTTGTTAGTTCTAGAGAGACGTTAAAATATTGGGTGTCATATCATTTTTAGGAGTGTTGTATCTATAACTCCATGTCCATTAACATATACAATAGATGGTTTTATAAAGGTCTAAACTAGATCATACAACATGTAAATATCAAGAGGGAAGTTAAAGTGCACTTTACTACATCCCCAATGAACTTCCTCATAAGATTACAGTAGCCAAGGGGTACATTTAATATTAGTTATCATCTATGTATGTCACATCTTTCCTAGATCTTGAGTGAGACCAATGGAAGGTGTCACATGATTTTTTGTGCTTACCTATAAATCCTTTTTTAGGGCATAATTCTTTGTTGAGTTCCTATTCTTTACACATAGGGGACATAAAATAGTCTTAAAAAAGTTCCTACTCATAGGAACTCAACCTTAACTATCTCATGACTTATGAACTCATGATCATGTCAATTATATGAGATATATATTGAGGTCTTAACCTTATGGAGTTAAACCTAAAGAAAATATTCTCTCTTTTGGGTCAACTATAGATCACTTCATAAGCCCTATATGAAATTCACATCCTCATGAAATTTATTCAAATATTTCATATGGTCATAAGGGATGGTCTATGAGGATGGGCCTATCTATGATATAATTAAACATTTTTCAAGTTGGGGTTTAGAGTCATCCCTAAGTTTATTTAAGGTTTTATGCATGTGGTGTGCCTTCTTATCCATATTCCCTAGCTTACTTAATATTATAATCTTAACATAGAGGTCATGACACTCATTGACCTTATGTACTTTTTAGTAATAGGTACAAGAAGAAAGGGTAGGTAAATCATGATGTAAATTATCCATCGATCTAAATTTGTAGCATGAGTGTGGATGAGGACATTAATTTCTTTAACTTTATGCATAGGAATATTTTATAGGCATATTATTCTTGGTAGTTCATGGTGCTACTTCTTATCCATATTGATGTCTATCATGACCCATACTTATTGTTTTGTATCTAACCTTATACTTATAGATGCATGAGCACTTACAAGATCCATGTCTACATGCACTGCCACCACTATCCCATGTTCTAATAATATGCACAATCAAAACCTATTATTACTAATGAATAATAATTTAAAATTATGTTTATAATATTGATCAATCTTATTCATCCATCTAATGTATGAATTCAACACTAATTGTAACTTCTAGCACATGTAGGGACTCAAGGAACTCAACTATGGATAAAAAACATCAAATGGGGGGGGTAGTAACCTGACAAACCATTAAATATGATTCAGTAGATATAAGTCATGAAATACCTTTGGGATAAAGTTTTTAAACCTTAAATAATAGGCATGTACCATCTCTAAATCCTCCTACTTGATGTATTTTAATGCAATAATTTCCTAGTGATCCACCTTCAAAATATCAAACTCCCTTCAAAGCATGGCCTTAAGGAGGGTAAAGTTTGTGATTATCTATGTTAAATTGACTATCTAGTACCATATCTACACTCACCCTCATAAAGTGTTAGTAAAATAATCCATATTATACCACGAATAGACAATATCATAATCCCTCTAAGCGAGATCACACCTATGCACATGGTCTAAAGTTTCTTATGTCCCATAATACTCTAGAAGGTTAAGATATAGGGCCTAGTGGATCTACTAGAATAGTGTGATCATGATCTATATAAGAGGGGTGTTTCTTTAAGTAACACATGGGGATTTACACCCTATAATAATATTAAATATAATATTACATCCTACTACAAATTATCATGTCCAAATCCTCCTCAACTAATGCAACATGCATATCAGATATGTTTCTTTTGGTTTGACTAGGGGTCAAGAAAAACCTACTCATGTGAAGCCCCCATTTTCACCACATCAAGATCAAATAGTGGTATACATTATATTATTTCATATGATTATTATGAGAATGTATGGGATCATGTGCCAAGACTAGGGACATCAGGTTCTACTCTACTAGTCTCTTAGCATCTTGTCCTTACTTCATTTCTTCTCAAATCCTGTTCTAACTCCATTATGTGTCAAATATTTTCCTTAAAGTGTACTCTCTCTATTAATTATTTATCCTCATACATCTCCATTCCTATTAGGTTCCTTATGTAATTTATATAGGTGTTATGTTCCCTATTTTTATGGTCCTACTTAATAGTTATTGTCCATCTATTCCCATCATATATATGCCTCCTAATTTCTCATCTATCTAGTGCTTCCATACTAAATACTATCCACTTAATTTAATACTCATATTTGTAGAGATATAAATTAATTTATGATACCTAAATATGTCATGTACCCTTATACCATCACAAAAAAGAAAGATAATCCTAACTTTACAATGAAACCAAAAATGTTGGCAAAGTCTACTCACCAAAATCCAAGATGTTATGCAAGTCTAACTTAGCACAACATAGTAAAATATTCACACTATCATAAAATTTAGGGAAGAAAAGGATTGAAACCTCACTTGAGGTATGAAGGATTGAATTATCCATGATGGGGTCATGATAGTTTTATGTAATGAGAGATCAATGTTTGTTAGGAATGGAAGAGGGAGATAACCAAATAACTCAAGGAACACAGACAAAAAATATTAGATAATCATGCAATATAAAATTATTAAATATAAAAAAATTATTACATTCCCTCTATATTACATATAAGGGAATAGGTAATTAATTATAGGTAGGGTTATGAGGAACAAAAGTGTAAAGAGCTATGTATGGATGAGAGAGAAAGAAGTGGGAATCAACCTATAGTATTTTTTATAAGGTTAATGGTCATCCATTTAATGTCTTTGGTCCTTTGAGGCATGAGGATCCTAGTATACTAGTGTGTCCTAGTGGACATAATTAGGCATGTGCATGTCAATCATGAGAAAATAGGGTTGTGACTATAGAGATTAATAAAAATGGATAAAAGATGATTTTAAGAGTTTTTATAAGGTCTAGGAAAGTAAAATGACCCTGTAAATTATGTTTCACCACTTTATGAAGCCTCAAAATACAACCAAGAGAGGAGGGTGTATGGATATCTCATTGAGGTAGACCTAATTAAATACCTAAAGGCAGAGTTATATAGGAGGGTGAAAGTCTCAAGAACCCTATATAAGGGTGAGGTGAAAGAGTTAAAATAGAATCTATTACTTGTTTTCTAAAGGATCTAAATTAATTAATTTGATTATTTGGTCCTTTGAGAAAAGAGAAGGCCTGGATAGGCTAACTAGACCTAGTAGGCCTAAATAGACATATATAAGCTTAGATATGGAAATTTAAGACATTTGCATGTTTGGGGAGTTTTTAAAGTTTTAAAACATCATAGGAGGATGGGATAATCCATAAATGTGTGAATATTATGATAATATCCTCAATATAAGGAAGGAAAACACTAAATTAGGCCATTAATGCTACAAAGGCCATGAAGCCTTAAAACCCTAAGTAAGAGCATGAGAGGTATACAGGGAGTTTAAAGGATTGACAAAGAAGATAAGCTATGGAAAATGGTTAGGTGGGGTTTAAAATACCCCCAGGAGGTGTTATAACCTAATAGAACACTCTCACACCTCCTCAAGTAAGGATACCCTTCTCGAGATCTAAGATTACCCTAAGAATTAGCTTTGGTCATCTTCTTACACTCAAAAATATACAAAGATGTTTCATGGGGATATGATCTCATCAATAAATGTGGAGGCATATATATAATTAATACTCCTAGAATTTTTTATCTCATTAACCCCCCATCTCTATGAATCATTGCTAAGAACCCAACCCCAAAAATGTTATTTTACATTATTTTAGAGCTTTAAGAAGACATAGTTTTGACTAGTACTTGTATTATCAATTACATGTGACTTAGTGGTATTTAGAGATGGTATAAGGGGTTTTTTACTGAGTTTCCTTTGAATTTTTTTGGGTTAGGCCTCCTAACTCTATGAACCATTGCTAATACAAATGGAGCCTCTAAACCCTGCCTAAACCCTCATTAGTGACCCAGTGGAGAATATGAGCTAAAAAACACTCAAGATGGACCTGATACACTATGAATCATCCTAAAGACACCTAAATATCTTGTATATCCTTTTTACACCAAAAACATGGCATGTGTGAGGTAGATATGCAAGGAAATGAATTTAAATGATTAGTTTTTAGGACTATTTTCTTGTTTCCAAGGTGTGTTTGAACTTTTGAGTGGATGGGTAGGTCTATTGGGCATATAAAAAGATGAAATAACCTTTAAAAATTTACTCCTCAACTCCCACAATATTTAAAATAATCTGAATGAGTAGATTCAAACTCAAGTGAGGAGAAAGCCTTTGTTAGCATCAAGGAAAGAGTGTTACAAGCATATTCACATAGTGATGAGAATATCAAAGGTAGAATCAACCTTATTACAACCTATTCAAGTCATTATCAAACTCATCACTTACCTAAAAAATCCCAAGTCTCAAATCTCTTTCCATATAGGATGATAATTACATTAAATAGATTGAGAATGACATGGAGTGTGGTAGCTAGGTGAGTAATAGATTATGTCCAATCAAGTAACTACCTCTCATAATAACCTCACATTACATGAAAATGAGTGAAGTATAATTTTAAAGGTGAAAGGAATCTTCATGGGGTCAAATATGATAAAAATAGGCCATCCACCACACTTATATGCCCAAGCACTCAATAAAGGCCATTATGCAGTCATGTCAATGCAAGGGAGGAGTTGTGAGGCTGTTTGTAACTACTGAATGAGTTAATGATGATCATTATGGCCTATTAATTCCAATTCCATTATATATTATCCTCTTATCCTCTTCTATTGTTTATAAATTGAGTCTTAAATGCCATTATAATCATCCCCTAGATGGGTATGCAAAAACTCTACCTAAGTTTTTACCTTATAAAGCTCTTAAAATAATCTAAGTACTATTTCAAATTATATATAATATTTTATTATGTTTCATGCTTGTTTTATATGTATAAGAGGAAGGTTTCTCTACCTTTACAAGTCCTTGTCTCTCCTAGATACTAGTAAATTATTCTATGTAGGTCACATATTGTGTGAAGGTGTTAGTGGATTAGCTTGGAGGGGAATTTAATTAGTATGTGTCTTGAATTATAACTTATATTCATAACCCTTAAGTTATAATCATATATCAAATTATTTATGTGAAAAATAAATGTTTATAAGCCTTTGGAAAGAGTGGTTCAATTATTAGTCCTTGTCTTATTCATTAGTGTTTTTAAAATGTCAAATAGAGTGGACATAGAATATTGGTGCATCACCTCCAGTAAAATAGGTTTCATTTCATGTTTCCCTTCTATCCCTTTTCAATGTAAAAATAGGTAGGTTTAGTAATTGATACATAATTGATGCACCAGTGGAGATAGCCCCAAAATTAGAGGTTTACCTCATGAACTAGGCTACCCACACCTAAAGGTGATCCCATTTTATCAGTTAGATGAGGTAGGGATGAAACACCACTACCTCAAGGGGTTTAATATAGGATTATAATATGTCATACTTATCTATCCTTTTCCATATATTACCATCATATATATGCCTCCTAATTTATCACCTATTTGGTACTTCTATATTGAATGTTTATCTCCTTACTATATTTATTATATGTGTAGATATCTAAATGAATGGATGATACCTAAAAATTTCACATTCCCTAATACCATCACAAAAATGATGGAAAACCCTATCCTTTTAAAAAAAACAAATTTTTTGGCAAACTCTAGTCACCAAGATCCAAGATGTTGTGTGAATCTAGTTTGGTATGACTTGGGCCAATTCCCACACTAATATACAATACAGGGAAGAAAAGAATCATGAGATCACTTGAGGTTTGAAGTATTTGAGGATCTAATATAGGGTCATGTTAGTTTTATATAATGGGAGAGTAGTGTTTGGTAATATTTTAAGAGGGAAATAACCAAATAACATGGGGAACACACACATAAACACTATCAGATAATCATGCAATAGAAAATGATTTAATATAATTTCTTTTATTAGATTCACTTTATATTACATATAACACACCTGGTACCCTCACTCTACATTATATATCTTACTCAAAACTTTTATCTCTTCCTAATATAATCTAATAACAATGTTCTACCTTACTTTAATTTATTCTGGATCATTGGCTCTTTCTATCTATTTTCTATCATTATTCTTATCTATTTTCCTATTTTAGTTCTCTCCTTGTATTAGATGATAAATTCTTCTCTTATCTCCTCAATATTCTCCACCTTTTTTTCTTTGTATTTTCCAACCCAATCCCATATTTAAAATTCAAACTTAGATTAAGATCAATTACCATGTCATCCATTGGTTTACCACCATAACTTTGTGTTAAAATCTATAGCTAGGTAATCCACCTTTCACTTTCCCCTATAATTTCCTTTATAGTTCCTAGGTCCACATGGATTTTTTTCCCTTGGTCATACCACTTTGTCAGGTACCACATGTTTACATGTTTATAAAAACTAACATATACTTGGATGGTAATCATGTTTAAGGAATGCATGCAATTTATGTGGTTTGGATTATGTGCACCTCTCATTTAGTGGTTCTAAACTCAATTGAATCATGCAATCATGTACTTGTATAGTACTTAGCAAATTTTGGGGTACTACATAATATTTATTAAATAATTTAATAACACATTTACTACTATATAAAATTGTATAAAGTTGTCTTATTTTTTCTTGGCTTATTAAAACTAGGCACAAACATGCTATATTCCCTTTATGCTCAACATTTTATACTTGACTACACCAACATCAATTCGCATATGGCACAAGAATTATGCACATACCTGAAGAACAACTGAGAAGGAATTGATTCTGACATTGGGCTAGTTGTTCCATATAACAATACATTAATTATAGGACTTGGTTAACTCAAATAAGTCTTAAGTAGATTCATATGTGCAAGCCCTTCATGCGCCAAGCCTAGTGACCTATAGGTTCAATCCTTTTGATGGACTGGTATTAGAGTCATATAAGTGTATGCATTTATTAAATTAATCCTAGCATCATATCAATTCTTGAAGGGTTAAAGGTATAATTTCACTTTAAGTGGTCATACTAGGCTCATACTTCTAGTAAGGATGGGAACACTTGGTGTAGGATCTATACTTATTCTTTATATAAGTTACAGCTGACATCATCATTTATCACAAGGACTCCATTAATGATGTAAACCAAAATCATGGATAAACATTACTCAATATAACTAAAATGAAATTATAACATTACACTCATTTCACAATTAAATAAAAATACAAAAGACACATAAAATAGATTCTTCACATTTTACTACAACCATATTTGTCATTAGCTATGTTTAAAAATAGATTATATAATTCATGGCATTTAGAATAAAGTAAATGCCTAGATCAAAATACTTAATGACCTGGAGGCTCATAAGCAAGCTTGGGTGCTTATAATTAGAGCCTTCATGGCATCCATGCTAAGCCTAAGTCTAATGGTTTCTAGATGCATACAAAGAAAATTCTAATTCACCAGAGCTTCACTACACCATTTTTTCATTAAATCAATTGGTTTGAGATCCTTTTATAGCTCTTCAATGGAATATCCACCATGGTGGAATGTGAATTCCAAGTGCCAATATGGAGCCTTGGTGATCATTCTTACTGGCTTCATCATAGTTTAAACTTCACACTATAGCCACCATATATCACCAATATTGGAAGATGCCCTAAATATATGGTAATTAGTTAACTACCTACTAGCTAGTGAAAAGTATGTATTATAACCTCCAATTGGTGACAAAATTACAAAATTCCATCATTAAATAAAATTATTTCCTCACACTAATGTATATTTCATGTTATTATGAATCCTTAACAAAATAAGGGGCCCAATATTACCCTATACAAAATTTATAGTTTGTCCTCAAACTAGGATGTCAAGGTCTCTAGAGCATATAACTCAAGCACACTCTCCTTAAAATTAGTGTTGAAGTCTTTAAATCCATTTATGGTGAGATTGATTTCTTTAGCATCACTCTCTATTTTGGTGGATTTAACATTAAGCATAAGCATGTCAGTCTTCTCTAGCTCCTTTTAAAATGCCTCTACATTTGCCTTAGCCTTTTCCACACTCCCATTTAGGATTTATCCTTGCTCATAGGCCTTAGTTTGTAGAGTATAAAAGAGTAATTCTAATTTTTTCTCTTATTCATTTATCTAATTGTTGAGCATGTCTCCTCATGATATATGCATGCTCTAACCTATTCACCAAGTATACCTACACCATCAACTATTCCTTCTCCTCCTTTACCTAGTTTATGCATGCATATATAACTAAGGCTTGTTTAGACAAGATCAATAAAGTGGTATCAGCTACATCTACACCCTCTTATATTTTCAAAAATAGGTCTTATACCTCTTTGAGATTACTAAAAAGCTCATTCTATAAATTGATGCTTTTATTTTATTTCTTATGCCAACTCATATTTTAACCTTGGGAACATCTATTATACTAGCACACATATTTTATAAACCTTAATAGGTTCAAAGTATCAAAACTAACTAGAAGGGATGGTTTGGCCTTCTCTATGTGCTCATAGAGATGTAGCTTGAATTTGTTTTCCTAGACTTCATATTTTGATTATTTATGGAGCTTCTTCCATTTTCTCACCCTAACATTATTGATGGCATTCCTATGCATAACTTTGGTTTCCATTCTTATTAGTGTATTCCCAACTCATATTGGGTTCATGGTGTAAAGGTTTATGATGAGGGAGTCCTACCCCTCATCAAACTCTTCCAAGCTTGAAGAAGCCACTGTAGGTGCTTTAAAATGAGGCTCATCCATATAATGATCAAATACAAATACAAGTTATTTGTAGATTCTAGTTTTAATAGCTTATGTGGAGCATGAAATCATAAATCTAAAGCTCATCATCCCCCTATCCCTTATTCACCTTCTCTCTTATGATTATTTTTTCATCATCCTTCTTGATGATGGCTATATTTATTTGTTTTACTTCCTCTTTATTGATTCCATCACTCTCTTTGGCTCTTTCACCAGAGGACTCATCTATTTTTTCCATGGGGATTTATTCCTTGAAATTCTCCCCATTATCCTCTTCTTCCTCTTGGGGTTTCTCAATACTCACCTCTGAATTAATCCCTTTAGTCCCAACATCACCTTGTTACTATTGGGGTTTCTTGACTATGTCCATTTTCTATTTTAAGGTGATATTATCACCTTATTTTTATTTAGGCATCACTTAAATAATTAGGTGTGCCTCTTGTGTAGCTTCTTTTGCCTTCTTGGTGGGGGAATTGGGAGCTTGTTTGATTATTTCAATGGCTAGTCCTACACTTGTGGGAACCTTCCTAGCCTTTTTATCTATCTTGGCCTCTTATATTTCCTTGGTAAATATATGATTCTTTTCAAGCACCAATGCCTTCTAAATTTATTCATTATTCAAATACATTTTCTTCCAAACCCTTCTCTTCTCCTCTTCTATTTGTAAATGTAGTGTGGAGGGTTCTTTGCTGGATGAGGATATTTCTAGTTCATTTACTTTTGCAAGCATGGTGGTTGTGCTGATTTGGAGGGCCTCTTATACATCTTTGGTTCTTGGCTCTTATTCCTCTTTTATCTATAGTATATATGTCCCTAATATTTTTATTTCATATATTTTACTTTAAACATGAGAGTCACCTCCTTATCTATTTCTTCCAGAGGTATAGTAGGGAATGTAATTGGTCCCTTAATCTTTTTATTATTGTGATTCTTACTAGAGGAAACACTCTCTAGCATGAAGTTTATGCACTTTTTAGGAGATGGGGGTGTAATTAGTTCTCTAGAGGAAATATTATAATTAATATACTTTGTGATCTCTTCAAGTTTATCTCTCATTTTATTTTAGAGAGTCTTCTCCTACATCTTTGATGTAGCCTTCTCTTCATCTAGATCAAGAGGGGGTGACCATCATCTTTTTTAGGATCAATACCCTTCTTTCATGAATTCATTTAATAGTAAAATTTAAATATTTCCATATTTATTATCTCCCTCTAGAGGGGATGAAGGTATATCCTATTGGAGTCATCTTCCTCATCTTTGGTGGCCTTGCATACAAGGTGTAATAATTGGCACCTCGACTTACTTCTATCTTAATCCATGGTCTTGACCAAGATCTACAACTATTGCACATGTGGAATACTCATTAGAACCATCATGAAATAATTTTAAAAAAATGAATAAGGTAACTTAATCCACCTAAATAGGCCCAGATATACGAGCACTAGATACACTACATAGAAATGTTACATTATGGCAAATGTCATTATTCTTACAAAATGTTGGGGGAGATCTTGAGGAGTGTACCATTTAATCCCAAAGGATTAAATGTACTAGTCACACCACCCTTGAACCCTTATCTAGTACTGTTTGAGAATATGGGTGGGAAAATAAAGTCTTGATACTTCATCATAAGGGAGTCATGGTGGGGTGGTAACGCACGTAATTTATCATCATCACTATCCAACACACCTATCTCCTCAATCATAATCAAGATTAGTATATACCCCCATCTAAAGGTCTCATGTTCTCAATGGAACTATTTCATGTTCTTAACCATTTCCTCAAAAATGAATTTAGATATGTTAAACTTTAACCCTTATGCCATGTGATGGGAAATGCATATAGGTCTTGATAATGTAAGAACATTGGCCACCAAGGCATAGTTTGGAGATAATTAGGTACACCATTGCCCTCTTGCTAGGGTATTAGATTTCCAATGTTCACATGTGTGAAGAAGACACCTACTTTCCCCCACCATGACCTCTAGGTAGAACTAAATCTCTCTATAAGAAATATTTGCACTTGTTTCTAGGTATATCACCATGACATTTATGCCTTATACTAGTTACACCTCTCATTTCGTGATAGCTTCTTCTTTCACCATCCATGATTTATTGTCATCCTTCTATGCCTGGAATAGACCTATACTTAACATTTTATTACCCCTTTTGAATTGACTATTTTTAAAGTTTAGTTGGTTGATATTACCAAAGCCCTTTAATGGTGTTTTATGCTTTTTCATAGTTATAGGAATTATGATTGTGTCTTTGAATCTTGAGTTTCATACATAGTTAATAGTGGCCTTATTAGTCTACAAAAATTATCCTACCTTGTTTCTTTCTCAACTCCTCTTCATTCACCTTATATTCAATTCCAAATAGAACACAATCTTGTTATGGTTTGACCATTCTCGTTTGGGGTTTGTGGATGATCTAGTTTTCACTATGGTAGCATTTTCTAATTTTTGGTTGCCTTCAGCTTTATTTGAATATATGTTCTAGTATAAATTTACAAAAGGTTTATAACCTATTACAATCTACCATTCACCCATTTATACCTTATTTCTAGCTACCTTATTAATGGTTGGTGATTAATGGCTTGGTAGTGCATGGATTTATTTAAATCTTCTAAACCCATGAAATCCATGAAAATCCATTATGAAATTCACATTTGTTATAGATATTGGTGCTTATGATTTCAAAGCATTAAGTTTTATTAATGGTTTGTTTGATGAAGTGAAAGGTGATTCAAATGATCACTTATTTCTGACTTTTGGGTAGGTGCCAACTATATTGATGATCTTTCTCTTATGATTTAATCACCTTGGTGTGACCTTTACCCTTCTTATGGAAATTTGGGAACAATAATTAACATGTATGTGATTCATCCTCCTTTTTCTTATATCCTCTTTGTGATGCATTTCCTTTCAAGCATTCTTCTATTTCTTGATCAATTTCTATATGCTTTCATGTCTCTTTCTTTGGCCTTCCCTATCCCATACAAATCCTTGTGTTATTCATCTAGCACTTCATTATCTCTTCAATCAATTTCTATATGATTTCATGTCTTTTTTTTGGCCTTCCCTATCCCATACAAATCCTTGTGCTAGTCATCTAGTGCTTCATTCTCTCTTCTCAATTTCTTGTACATGAGCATCTTGTGTGCCTCCCTATCTTGACTTAGTACTCATAGCTTTCTAAATCTAGAAAACTTTACATGCCCAAATACTTAGGTGTTTGGCCTTAATCACTCAAAAAGCATCTGTACTTGACTCACCTTACTAGATTTATGCATGTAAGTACCAAAAGTGGGCCTAAAAGCACCATGCTTATTTACTAACACAAATAAATTAAACATATGAAAATATTTGGCTTAAACAAAATTTTATTATGGTTAACACAAGACATCTCACTTATGACCTAAAAGTTGATATATAATGGTGTAAGTGTCATCCTAATGACTATAAGGTTTCAATCTATTGCCATTGAAATGCGTAGGGAAAATTTCACCCATCAACATGTGTAAATTTCATGCACTTGTCTCCAATGTAATGTAGCTAGTATAAGGTCCCATCCACCTAATCTACAATTTGCCTAGGTTCTTGAGGTACTTTGAGTCAAATATGAGGATCATTACACCTTCAGTAAAAAAATTATGATTTATGTGGTTATCATGCCTTATATTTTGATAGACATTTTCTAATTATTGGCTCAATCTTACTTGGGTGCATGTCTCATCCAAGTGTTCTAAGTCTTCCAACTGTGTTATTAAAGTCTCTTGGTCATCCAATCAACTAATACATATGATGTGTAATGAGGAAACTATAAATTCCATAATTAAAATGGCCTTTATTCCAAAAACCTATTTAAATGGTGTAGCCCTATTCAGGGGATTATACATAGTGAGATAGGCTCATAATATTGTTTACATATTGTCATCTCAATATTTTTGACCAACATATTATATCTTTGTGAGTCGCATTCCTATTATATTATTAAATTACTTTGCAATTTAATTTACTTTGGGATGATGAGGTGTCATCTTATGGTGTACCGCCATATATTTAGTTAGTAGGATATAAATAGTTTCATTGATGAAATACACACCATGATTGTTGGTCAAGCTTAGTGAGCATCCATAGTAACTGATGATATTATCCTAGATAAAAATTAATATGGTGGTGGCTATACAATCTTTGGTTAGTGTTAATTTAACCCACTTGGTGAAATAATCTATGGCCACTAGAATGTATCATGTACCTATTTACTTTACATAAGGATTAATAGTCCTAACAAAGTAAATAGACCATTTTTTGAATGGTACCTGGGCAAGGATGGGGATGAGAGGCATCTCATCCTAGTGGTTACACTTTCCCATGTGCTAATAGATGTCACATGATTTGGCATAATATTTTGTGTCCTCAAATAGATTTGGAGACCATAGTCTAGATTGTAGTATCTTGTGCATTATAGCATCTATTACAAAATGGCCTCTAGCAATCCCCTCATGTGCCTCTTTCAATATTGAGTCTCATTTATGCTATAAGACACATTGGTATAGGACCTTGTCTCAACTCCACTTGTATAGTTTCCCACCAATGAGTTGGAAAAGGGTGGTGTGAACTATGAGCTACTTATTTTCCTTAGTTGTCATATCCTAGGGAATAGACCCAGATGTCAGAAAGGTAACAATTTTTTCCAAGCATTCTACAATGTATTAGACCCTATAAAGTTTCACATCATGCATATCATATTTAATAGGAATATTGTATCACTAGAGTTGATTCAGGATAGATGATCTAGGCTTGAGTTTTGTTTCCTAGGCTTTACTACAATAAAGAACTATAATTATTAAAATAAAATAATATATCAACAAATGCACCCATAGAAAAATGGATTGTTCACTAGGTAATTAAGCACCTTATGATTAGTGAATAAAGATGAAGGGGGTGACCAATAAATATTTCCAAAAAAAATTTAGGGTGTAGACCATGACAAGCACTTCATTCTTAGTTATAGTGTAGTTCTACTCTACCTTAGTTAGTTTTAAGATTTAAAAATAAATAAGATGGTCCATTTTGAATTCACCTCATTACACCACAATGGTGCTAAGTGTAATACCAAATTCATTAGCATGGACATGGAATGGATTCATCCATTCAAGAAATTACAATATTGGTGTGCTTGATAGTTTGAGCTTCAAGGTCTCAAATGCATCTTCCTATGTTGTGTCCTAATATAATGGGCCATCTTTATGTAATATCTCTTCTAGTGATACCAAAATCTTGTAATAGTTCCTTATGAACTTCCTATAGTTCCCAAAATTTCCAATAAAGGCATGAATGTCTTTATACATTGATGGGGTTTAGAGCTAATGAATGATGGAAATATTCATTAGATCAATGAGCAGACCATCCTTAAAGACAATGTGCCTGAGTAAAGTGTCAAATGACATTAAAAAAACACATTATTTTATATTCAAATAAATATACATATATCTACACCTTTCAAACATAAGGAAAAAATTTTCATAGTGATCCTTCACTAGCCCATACATAGTCCAATCATCTAAGTATACTTGGATTAATTTATGAATGAAGTCTTTGAAAGAGATGATCACAACTTGGGAAAATATGGCTAGCACATTATTCATCCGAAAGATAATTATTTTTTAAGTGAAACAACCCCATTCTATTCCAAAGGTAGTTTTGGGCTTGTCCTCCTCCTTAATTTAGACTTAATGGTGTCCTAAGAACTCATCAATAAAAGTATATATCTCAAAACATGCAATGCCATCCAAGAATTTGTCAGTGAACAGAGTTAGAAAGGGGTTGATTACATAGGTGGTACTCAATAATCTATATTCAACACAAATTTAGATGTACCCATATTTATTTATGTTGATGACCATGGGGATAGGCCATTCATTTTCTTGTATGGGGTAGATGATAGATGCAGCTAGCATGTTATCGATATATATCTTGACCTTGGTATGAATATTAGGTTTCATCCTATAAGGTCACTTCTTGATAGGTCTTAAATTGTTGACTAGATTAAATATCATATTCCTAAGGGATGGGTGTGTGCCTTTCACATATCTATAATTTTGAGGGAGCAAACCTTAGAATTCCTTTAGGAGGTCCACAATATGCACTAGCTCTATGTTAGACCAATAGGCACCTAGAGTAGAAATATTTAGTTCCCCTTTTGAGATGATATATACCTTTGTAAATTTTAATATCATGTGGTAGTGTTCATTCTTCTCCTTATGTGAATCTTTGAATTATTTGTTTCTCTTAGTTTTTTATATCCAAAGGTGGGTAGGGTCTTCTTCTATGGTGTTATCCTCAACTTGGCATACTAACTTCATTTTCATATCAAATTCTTCTAGTTATACACCTTCCATGTTTCAAAATCTTCATCACTAGAATCAATATTAAGATTTTGTTCTTAAAATAAGGTTGGGAATTGCTAACCTTTTGTCATTGAAAATGTCTATTAGGCATTCTTCCAATATTGAAATGTCCTCAAACACTAAGATTCAAACTACCTATACTAGATCAATCAATTCAAGGTTTTGTAAAGAAAAGGAGAAGGTGTGAACAAATTGTTCATTGAGTGCATTCCATTTAGTTGTCTTGCAGTTCATCTCATTGATAATGTACCATTCACATGCCCAAGTCCTTATGGTCTTATATAAGGCATGTACCCATAGATTCCTTGAGGTGTTATTTTTCATAGATAGTCCATGTTTCTTTGAAAAATCACACATAAGCTATAGGTTCAGAGTTTCCAACATAGGCATAAATGTATGAGTCTTCATTAATCTTAATAAATCTATTGTAAATGGATACCTTCACATCTTTCCAAGTTGGCAAGCTAGTTTTTGCACTACCCACCAACAAGTGGTAGTGTATATTTAATGTATACACTAGTATATCCATTCTATCCATTTATTTTAGGATGCATGATTTGAGGTCTTAGACATAATTTTCAACTAGGTTAATCCCTTCATATCTAGGGAGTGTAGTAAGTTTTCCATTACTAAAGTGAAACACTCTCTTTCCCTTCTTTTTGCTGTAAGGGACCCATGTTTTAGAAGCATTATCAATCTAGACCCAACCTCTCTTTATTGGTTGTGGTTCCTTTGTGCACACCAAGTGGTACCTTTGACCAATGGTCTCATATGCTTCTTTGACCCATCAATTGTAGGAAAAATTGGTGGTATATGTGTTTCTATATGATTTTTGCTTTCACATTCAAAAAGGAAATGAGAAAATAAGAGAAATGGTCTAAGGCTTGTATGTACCTAGATGAAGTTTGTGCACCAAATTCAGATGATAGAAGGAAATCCTCTTTGGTTGTGGAGGATGACACCTGTAGAAGAAAGAGACTAAAACAAAGAAGGCATTACATCAGGAGATGGTGAGCTGCCAAGCAAAAGCTTGATCCTAGAAGTACAAAGACTTCCTTGAGGGATGTCAACCCACTGATTGATAAAAATAATGTCTGATAAAAGGTAGAATGATAAAAGACTAAAATGATTAAAGACTGAAATAGAAATAGAAGCAAATGCTTACCTAAATGTTGTTGTCGACCTAGTCATAGTCACCGATTTCAGTTAGTATACTGATGTCGGTTGTCAAGGCCTGTCGATGTCAATTAGTCTGCCAACATCGGTGAAGGTAGTGGTCTCTAAGGCTGGCATCGGTCAGGGTAGTAGTCTTTGGATGAGGTCTAGGTAGGTCTAGATGGGTTTATGGTCTGTGGATGAGTCTAGACTAGTTTATGGTCTAGTTAGAGGTAGTCTGAGAGTTTGGTTGAATGCTCTGTGTAGGGTTACAAGGTAGAGGGTGTGGTTTGGAAAAGGGACCAGACAAAAAGTAGAGGCAATAGGGAGATAAGGATTTAGGTCTAGTCTGGTGATAAGAAGTGTTGAATGGGAGCTAATAGCTAATACATTTCTAGATTATTAAAATGAAATAAATGAAACATTCTTAGCTCATACATGCTGAAGAAGGAGTGTTGCTGACTGGTTGCTGATGCTACTGGTGTGAAGGCCCTGTTGCTGGTGGAGTGGCTGATGTAGAGTCCCTATTGTTGTTATAATTTGTTGTGTCTACCTGAGAGAGAGAGAGAGAGTGAGAGGTCTGATGATTAGAAGGATTGATAGATTGAGGAGTGAAAGATTGGATTTTTGAAGGTTGAAAGGTCAGACTAAAAGATTGAAAAATGGATTGAAAGATTGAGAGAGCCAGATCAAAGATTGGAAAAATGGATCCACACTCTGGAGGTGAAATGTAGTTTTAAAGGGAACCAACGCTAGCAAAATCACCGACATCGGTCGATAGTTGACCGACATCAGTGGCTAGAAGGCAGGAAAAAGGCTAAAATAGCCTTTTATCCATTTTCCCAACTGCCAGGTCAGCGGGTCGGGGGAAGAAATGGTCGAAGGTGGATAAATAAGTGTGGGAAATGATTGGGATAAGGGAAATGGGGTCTTAAATTATTTAAGACTTGGCAAGGGGTAGTGGAAGGCAAGTTAGAATAGGTCATAGGGTGATAAATGAGGGTATCCAAGGGCAAAGAATCCAAGGAGAGGACAGGTGGCATGGGTGAGGTGGCAAGGGGAGAGAGAGAAGGAAGGAGAGAATTATTAATTTAAAATAAGGTAATTATTTTAAATTAATAAGACATAGGTTAGGCATGGTTAGAAGTGGAAAGGGACCAAGGGGGGAGTTGACCAAGGGTTAGACATGATTTCGGTGTCTACATTTGCCCCTTTTTGTCTTGTTGGTTATTCTTGATGAACTACAAGACAAAAATAGGAGTTGATTGCCCTAGGTATGGGATGAGGTATTCCCTCTCAAAGCAGGGGTCGAGGGAAGGGAACCTAGAATCAGATGCTAATTTGATAGAGAGATGGATGAAGACGGCAAAGTTTGAGTGAAAATGATGTAATAGTCATGATTACGTGCATACCACTTCACGAGATGGTCAGGTCAAACTATCATAGGTCAAGGGTTGAGGAGTGCTAAAATTGAAGTAACTAGGCCCCAGAATTTAGTTGTAGCTGATTGGATTATTCAATCTAAGTTGAAGCTCCAATGGTCATCGTGTTCTAGGTATCCCAAGCTCAGGAAGTGCTCCTAGAAACATGAAAATGTCACAAGTAGTGGGGATCAACCAGCTTGTGATCTTATACTTGTGAAGGTCATAAATATGGGCTGTAGACAATTTTGCTAACCAGTGATGAGGTAGCATACATGAAAAAACAACCAAGGAAATGTTTGTCTTGGAAGTGGTCGGAGTCTGAGGAGATAGTCGTGATCTGCATGGTCATTGGTTGAGGTAGGCCGAGATAGACAGTTGGTCAAATGAATGGATGGACAAAAGAATGTGGCTGAGCTAACCTCAGAAGACTGAGTGTTGCCTACATAGCCCCTGTCATTAGGGCCTCAGGCCAATGTAGTTCTCCCAAGAGGGAGGAAAAGGGTCGAAGTGGTTGATGATTGGTTTGGACTAGGTTAAGTCATGGTCAAAGGGAGGAAAGAAGGTTTGTCCATCAGAGAGATGAAAAAATGAGGGTGGTCAAGCTAACCTTAGAGGACATCATGTCATCTAAGTGCTACCTACATAGCCCCAGTCTTAGGGCCTCAGACCAATGTAGTTTAGATGAAGAGTCAAAGAGGGTTGATGATTGGTTTGGTCATGTGTTGAAATGATGAGGAGAAAAATATGTTACATCCTTTTCCAAATGGTGTATTCTGTAACATTGGTCAGGGTCTTTCACTCCTAGCAATTTTCCATATTCGTGATGGATGTATGCTAAAAATGAATTGAGGACTATTTATGCTTCACATAAATTGTTATGCTTAACATAAATTGTGTGGTCGATAGTTTCCATGTGTATTGTTGTCCATAGAAACTATGTGAATGGTCTATGATGATGATGATGATGTCTTGATGTCATGTTGGTCTAAAAATGTTGGGTTGGCTTGGTTTGGTTGGCAAATGATGTGGTTGAATGTGACCAAAGTGTGAAAGAAGTGAAAGGTGTGTTGCTCTTTCATTGACAAGGACCAAAAAGATATCATAGATAGGGGGTTATTAGAACCAAGAGCCCCATTCATGCATTACATCATTGACCATGGGTTGTGTTAGAGAGGTAATCGAATCACTTTGACATTTAATTGAGCTCGAAGTCCCTTGAGTAGGTGATGTGATAGGAGGAGAGGGTAACTCATTTTAGAGCAGAGAGAACCTTGCCCCTTTTTATAGGAGGCCCTGAGACGACTACAAGTCAAGTCCATGACAATTTTTTTGGCAGACTGATCAATGTAGGAAGTCCACATAGAGATGTCATTTGCTTTGTGGTCAATTATGAAGCTGATCGATGTGGGAAGCTTCTAAAAGAGTGCTATTTATAGCAAGAGTTTAGTCATAGCCATCCTTTAAGGGAGTGGTCTATATTTTGCTTTATATATATATGAGGGCTTTGAATAGCTGTCCTTCGAGGGAGCAGTCTATTAGCTACAACAATGGTAGTATAATTGTCCTTCAAGGGAGTAGTTTGCCTTTAGAGTTTGTGACCTTGGATATTTTGACATCTTAATTTATTTTATTTTGTTTGACAGAATTTTGAGTCATGGACAAGACTATAGAAGTTCAAGGGCTCCCTTTTATTAGGACAAAGCATCCATACTTATAAAAGGGTTACATAGGATTTGGTTAGGGGAATAGGGTTGAAAGGAATGAGGATTAAGAGGACAAAGGTTGCTCAAGGGACAAGCTCAAGTTAAATGTCAAGTGAACAAGTACTCTACTAACAGTAGAATGGTCACAGATGTAAGGTATTAAAGGGCCAAGTTTTGATAAGTCCCTCATCCATGCTTGTGCATGATGATGTAAGGTCTAAGCTAATTAGGAGCAAACATGACCCATTAGCCTCTTCAAGATGGGTCACATGTTGATGATGAAGTTGGTTGATGTTTGGTCAAGGTTTGGTCAAGACTGGTTGAATGTTTGGTCAAGGGTTGGGTCGATAGATATTTGGTCGATGATTGGTCCATGGTTGGGTTGAATGTTTGGTCGAGGTTTGGTCAAGATTGGTATTTTGGTCAATAATTGGTTGAATGTTTGGTCGGCTGGTTGATGTTTGGTTGAGGTCAGGTTGAATGTTTTGATGAAAGGGTTGGTTGATGTTTAGTTGAGATTGGTCGAGGTCATGGTGAATGTTTGGTCGAAGGCTTGGTCAAGGTTGGGTCAATGATTTGGTCATAGATAGGTTGAATGTTTGGTTGAGGTCGGGTCAATGCTTGTTTGAGGCCTAGTCAAGGTTTAGGATTAAAAGAGTGATTGATATTTGGTCGAGACTGGGTTAAAAGGTTGGTCAAGGCTTGGATGAAAGTTGAATTCCCCCAGTGGCTAGGGAGAATGTTTGACAGATTGGTCAAGGTCGGTTAAGGCTTGGTGGTCAAATTGACTGTGTTGATGTCAAATAAGGGGGTTAAAGGTGGCAAAGGGACCATAGTTTGGCATGGAGATCCTGATTTAGGTGATGAGGTTTTGAGAAGCATGGGTTAGTGTTGATGATTTGGTTAAAGGGTAGTCAAAAGGATCCTGGATGAGAAGGGTATCCTCTTTTTGGTGTTGACGAGTGACCGCTTTAAGAGCGCAACAATGCTCAGTGTCATGTCCCAATTTTTGATGATAGTGAAAAAATTTAGAGTTGTCAAGCCAAGATGGTCTTGATCCGAGAGTTGATGAGTGGGGTAGTGTTGAAGGCTTGTTGATCATATGATCAAGAAGAAGGGTGTTTTTCTCCAAGCATTGGCGAATGACAACCTTGAGGGCATAACAATGCTCAGTGTCATGCCCAGGTGTGTAATGATACACACAAATCTATGTGTCATCAAACCAGGGTAGTTTTTTTGGTCTGAGAGATTGATATGGTTTATGAGGCAAGAGATTGATGCAATAAGATTGCATCAATTGCCGTAATAGCAAGGTATAAGAACCTGCTAATGGGTCCGTGTGTCCTGTTGCAGTAGGGGTTGATGATTTTGGTTTGAAAGGCATAAGAGGCATTAGTTGTACCATCATTTTCATGGGTGGTGTAGCCACACGTGTAGATGGCACTTTTGTGGTGATAGGTGTTGGATGCTTGGGAGGATATATATGTCTGATGGGTTGAGGAGATAATGGAGGTGACTTGCCTCTGTGAAGTATGGGAGTAGGAAGTACTCCTATTAAAGTGGACAAATGTGGGCCCAAAATTGAAGGTAATGATGAAGGTGGGGGAGGAGTCCTTTGGTGTGGTTTAGTGGCCTTCTTTGGTTTGAGTTGAGGGCCACCATTATGTGAGGTGACGTTAGATACGGGTTTGGGTTTAGATGTGGATGGAGATGGATGAGATGTAGCAATCTTAGGCAAAAGGCAAGAGAAAACCATGATTGAGTCTTCTTTGGTCGAAATGGGTAAAGAGACTGGTTCTTCTCTTGGTGGAGAAGAAATAAGAGAGTGCGGCTCCTCAAGAGGGCAGAGGGCAGGGATGATTGTGCATTTGACTTGTGGTTAAGGAGTAGGTAGGGTATGGTCCTCCATTAGAGGTGGGGCTAATGGCATAGGTATGGTCAAGGCATCTTCCAATATAAGAGAGGTCGATGGAGAACTAAGAGGAGAAGAAGAATCTTATACTTGTGATAGATGAATAGGAGAAGAAAGCTCTTCTACCTATGGAGGAGGTTGGTCAGGAACAAGAGGCGAGACAGTGTTGACCGTGTGTATGTCATGCTCATGGGAGCTATCGGTCATGGTCTGGACATTATTTTGATTAGAAGGATGGTTGGGAAAGGGTTTTCTAAAGATGTTGATGCTCTGATTAGGTGGGGTGTTCAGGTTATCCTAAATAAGATCCCCCTTATCAATCATGTTTTGGACAATGTTTTTAAAGGTTTGACAATTATTGATGTCATGGCCTTGGATGCAGTGATAGTGACAGAAGTTAGCCTCCTTATACCATGTAGGGAGGGATTTTGAAGGGTCGAATTGAGTTGGTCAGATTGGAGGGAGATTGAGGACCCCCTACTTGATGAGCTTTTCCAAAATGGAAGCGTATGATTCTCCAAGTGGAGTGTAGTTACGCTATATGTATCGGTGTTGGATTTGTTTGGTGATGCTTTGAGATGTAGAAGGTTGAGATTGATTAGTTGTTGTCAAAGATGGTGATCTAACGACCATAGTGTTGGCCACTCCTTTAGACTTGGAGTGGGAAGAAGAAGGGTCATTGGTTCTTGTGTTAGTATTATGCAATTTGACCTTATCCTCTTCAATGGCGCAGAGTTCAAGCTTTTGGGCCATGGTGAAAGATTCATCAAAAGTGTAGAATGTTTGAACCTGCAAGGTGGAAGAGATGTGGTTGGCACATGCTCATGAAAAGAGCTTGATGAGCTCAGGTTGAGGCACGGAGAAGAAGAGCTAATTAATCAAGCCT
Source organism: Torreya grandis (assembly GCA_037957365.1). Classification (NCBI taxonomy): domain Eukaryota; kingdom Viridiplantae; phylum Streptophyta; class Pinopsida; order Cupressales; family Taxaceae; genus Torreya; species Torreya grandis. Next base: position 120,940 of record JARHVA010006358.1, read on the forward strand.
CTCCAATGAGCGAAAAAAATTGACTATTGATTTGTCGTCAAATTGCTTGATGGAGTCGAGGTCTATGATTGAGACTTTTTTGGTGATATTGATAAAAAAATGGTTGAGAAATAATTGGGCGAGTTGAGTGAATGAAAAGATAGAATGTCTGGTAAGAGAGCTATACCAGTCAAGGGCAAGGCCAAAAAGCGACATGGGGAACGTGCATAGAAGTAACACATCGTCATGGGCTAGGAGATAACAAGCATGTCTGAATGCTCGTAGGTGTTGTTATAGGTCTTCCTTACTCTAGAAATGAGAAAACTTAGGAAGCTCCCACTGGCTGGGATACGATTGGATTGGGATGGAGGGATGGATGGGTTCGTTGCAAATTTGGTCATAGGAAAGGCATTGCTTGAACCAGAAATGGAAGCTTCAAGACTAGACATTTTATCCATCAGCATTTTGATGAGATATGCTAATGGATTGGTAGATGGGGCACCCCCTAGGTTTTAGGGTGCTTGAAAGGTGCTAGAAGGGGCATACGACGTAGTCAGTTGCACTTTTAGGGGCACAATGTATGGATAACTAGTCATTGGGATAGATGTGGAAGCCAAGGGTGGTTGTGTCATGAAGGTAGAAGGCATAGGTTGACTAGATACTACCAAAGGTGGTTGCGTGGTGGCATTGGCAAAAGGGGAGGTAGACACTCCTACATTTATGGGTGCAAGAGTGTATGGAGTCGAGACAATCAAGTTCTGGTATGATGTACAACTTGGTTGAATTGCATGTGGTTGAGGGGGTAATGAAACCCCGATGGAGGTCAGTCTAAAAATAGATGGGGAGGTCAAACTTTGTGTATTGGCCATGGTTGGGTTAATGGTTGAGGTAATAGTTTGAGTCATAAAAGGCTGGGTAGCAGATGGTGTTGATGTCATCACTGCTTCACCCGAAAGGTCTCACATTTGGTTTCTTACGAGATAATGTTGAAGGGATTTGACATTGAGGTCCAAGAATCTTTTGAAATCTTGGTCCCCTTGAGGGACAATGGGGGTCTGAGCCAAGGTCGATCAAGTTGGAGTTCATTTGGTCTCAGCATGAAGCTCCATTAAGGGACTGGTTATGGACGGGGAAGGAAAAAATGGTTGATGCCTCACATGGTCAAAAAGAGTCTTGGTTTGACTGCATGTCAAAACCATTCAAGGCAAGAAGGATCAGGTTTCAGAAACTATGTTTTTTCAATTTCAAAAACTTAGAATGTGGTTTTCATAGAAAAAGGGTTGGGTTTTAAGGCTATTGTTTTGAAAAAAAAGTTGTGACAGTGACCAACATCAGTTGAAAAACCGATGTCAATGAGAATAAATGGCCGACATCGGTTAGATAATCGATGATGGTGAAGAAAGGTTGCCGACATTGGTGATAAAACCAATGTCGGTGATTGTGGTTTCTAGAAACTCAAAAAATTTGAAGATTCTTAGAAAAAGAATAAAATGTCCTCACTAGCTCAAAAAACTAGATAGGAATAGAAAATTATATGGAGACAGGCAGACCCTAAGTGTTAAATCCTAAGAATCAACTTTTAGAATCCTGTTGTCTTATGCCTTAGAGTGTGTTGGGGAGGTTAGTTGCTAGAATGGGTCCTAGAAGAGGTCATCTAGAGCTGGTTTTAGGTTTAGTTTAGGTGCTCAAGAGTCTATGTTAGGTTCTGTACATGGCCTAGTGCTAAGGAGCAAGCTCCCCTCACTTCACGAGCCTAGTGATAAGCTAGTCTCGCTTAGCCAAAATATACTTTCCCTAGAGATTATCTTCTACCAGAGAACATAGTGGGCTTTCCCCTTGGTAGTGAAGTCCAAGTGGGAGTGCCGGGATGGGTAAGGTATCCGTTGGGTGATGAAATCCCAGTCGGGCCTTGTCTCAGGTAAGTTTTGATGTTTGATTTGTGCAAGTGATTTGGTTGCGTAACATAAGTGTGACTATGATTAATTCATGATGTGGTTGTTAATTACTAGATGTGGACTAAGTATGCAATCAAGAAGAGATGAAATGCCAAAGATTTTAAGCCCAAAACGAAATGTGAGTTCGGATGAAAACAAGTTGAGAAAGGGTTGAAGAGTATGAGTTGACTAGTCTAAGATGAAAGAAAAGAAAGAACAAGAATGATTATTTTTAATTTTTGCTAATAGTGTCTTTTGGAAGATAGAAGAAAGAGATGAAAAGGAGAAACCTAATGCACCCTATATGAAAAGAAATAAAAGAACCCAAGGAAGACCCTAGGGTCCCACCGAGCGTGCCAGAATGTTTTTATAAAAATTTTGCTTTCACATTCAAAAAGGAAATGAGAAACTAAGAGAAATGGTCTAAGGCTTGTATGTACCTGGATGAAGTCTACACACCGAATATAGATGATAGAAGGAACTCATCTTTGGTTGTGGAGGATGACACCTGTAGAAGAAAGAGACTAAAACAAAGAAGGCGTTAGATGAGGAGATGGTGGGCTGGCAAGCAAAAGCTTGATCCCAAAAGTACAAAGACTTCTTTGAGGGATGTTAACCCACTGATTGATAAAAATAATGTCTGATAAAAGGTAGAATGATAAAAGACTGAAATGATTAAAGACTAAAATAGAAATAGAAGCAAATGCTTAGCTAAATGTTGTTGTTGGCCTAGTCACAGTCACCGACGTCGGTTAGTACGCTGACATCAGTTGTCAAGGTCTGTCAACATCAGTTAGTCTACTAATGTCAGTGAAGGTAGTGGTCTTTGAGGCTGGTGTCAGTCAGGGCAGTAGTCTTTGGACAAGGTCTGGTCAGGTCTAGACGGTTTTATGGTTTGTGGACAAGTCTGGATGGGTTTATGGTCTAGTTGGAGGTAGTCTGAGAGTCTGGTTGAATGCTCTGTGCAGGGCTACAAGGTAAAGGATGTGGTCTGAAAAAGGGACCAGATGAAAAGTAGAGGTAATAGGGAGATAAGGATTTGGGTCTGGTCTGGTGATAGGAAGTGCTAAATTAGAGCTAACAATTAATACATTTCTAGATTATTGAAATGAAATAAATGAAACATTCTTAGCTCATACCTGTTGAAGAAGGAGTGTTGCTGACTGGTTGCACTTGTTACTAATGCTACTGGTGTGAAGGCCCTATTGTTGGTGGAGTGGCTGATGTAGAGTCCCTGTTGTTGTTGTAGTTTGCTATGTGTATCTGAGAGAGAGAGAGAGAGAGAGAGAGTGAGAGGTCTGATGATTGGAAGATTGACGGATTGAGGAGTGAAAGATCAAATTGCTGAAGGTCAAAAGGTCAGACTGAAAGATTGAAAAATGGATTAAAAGATTGAGAGAGCCAAATAGAAGATTGGAAAAATGGATCCACACTCTAGAGGTGAAATGCAATTTTGAAGGGAACCGATGCTAGCAAAATCACTGACATCGGTCGACAGTTGGCTGACGTCGGTGGCTAGAAGGCAGGAAAAAGGCTAAAAATAGACTTTTATCCATTTTCCCAACTGTCGAGTCAGTGGGTCGGGGGAAGAAATGGTTGAAGGTGGATTAATAAGCATGGGAAATGAGTGGGATAAGGGAAATGGGGTCTTAAATCATTTAAGACTTGGCAAAGGGTAGTGGAAGGCAAGTTGGAATAGGTCATAGGGTGATAAATGAGGGTATCCAAGGGCAAAGAATCCAAGGGGAGGAGAGGTGGCATGGGTGAGGTGGCAAGGGGAGAGAGAAAAGGAAGGAGAGAATTATTAATTTAAAATAAGATAATTATTTTAAATTAATAAGACATAGGTTAGGCATGGTTAGAAGTGGAAAGGGACCAAGGGGGGAGTCGACCAAGGGTTAGACATGATTTCGGTGTCTACAATATGAGTTTGATTATCCATCTTCACAAGAGAGGACTTATTGATCATTGGGGTCTAGAGTCTTAATGCCTTATACCATGATATTATATATGTGGTTAGTCTCATCCTTAATGTCCATGATCTTGACATAGGGGGTCCTTGGTCATTTAAGAGGGGTATAAATACCCTCTCTTTTCCATTCTCAAATTTCATGTAATGACTTTTGAAGTGCATATTTGAATTGTTTTCATAACATTGAGGCCTTCCTAGAAGCATCAGGTAATTATCCTATTTTACTAACTTGATCACTTCAAATTTAGTGAGAAATTTATCATCCATGATATTTACAATTATGATCTTCACAAATCCAATAAGTATGCTTGGGTCTTATTGGCCATGAGAAGCACAAGAATTGACAACTAAGATTTTTTCCTAGGCATTCTTGGTCAATATGTTGACCTCAACACCTATGTCTATAAGGACCTCATAAATAGACCATCTATCAGTAGTGGCATCGATGAGGAGTTCTTAGTCATAATCTATATTTTTTGTATGCCAAACTTCTTAATTCATTTCCATGCATGGTGTAGGGACCTCAACTTTCTTTTGACCTGCATGTTATAGAAGTAAGTTCTTCAATAGGGGAAACATTCCCTCTATTTGTAGGAGGCATGGGATCTTAATTAATTCTTATATCTAAACTTTCTAGCTATCCTACTAATTTTGAGAGGTAATAACCTATGCTTATAGGTCTTATGTTAATTTGATCTCCCCTTCTAGGTTTTGGATTACACTTATGGTCTAATATAATACATCCTTTTGGCATAATGGTTTTAGTTAAGGTATATCTATAAGATTAGGCCATGTTATGTGCTCAATGTGACCCTTATCCTCATATTATAATTATAACTTAGGTTTTGACACAACTAGTGGTTAAATGGTGAATCTACTATGAATAGTCTTCTGAACCTTGACAATTAGGTCAGTTGTACCGTTGAGGTCTATTTTTCCATTTTCATCTCACACCTAATCATTCACGTACCCTTTTATATGATAGGACTACCTTGGGTCAACTTTTTATAGAATTTATGGTATTATTAAACCTTATGAGTTCCTAAAAAATAACCACATGTGGGATGTGTATGGAAATTATGTTGATAATTCTATGTCAAGCCACACCTAGAACATGAGTGCAGTGGGAACCTCCCACCACCACATCTTCCACCTCACTCTCTGGTGACTCATTTCATCCCAAAGCCTATATTTTATTAACAATAGCCTTTATTTCCTTGGTTATCCTTCTTATTAATTACTGCAATGGCTTGTTGTGTGCCACTTTCCATGTTCTCACACAGTTCATCAATCAGCTAATAATTAGAAGTGGTATAGGTGTAGGCATCATGTAATTAATAATAGATGGTTGTGTTGACCTAGATGGAACATTGAAATAAAGGAAGTTATGGATATAATGTGCATCTTGACAAACTTCATAGCTTAGAAGCAAAGTGTGTACATTCCTTCATGGTTAGTCCAATTATGGCCTTCCACTTCAAAGTTGGTGTACCATAGTCCACTTTGAGCATCATGTAATGAGATGGTGGTAATATTTTGGATTTGGGAAGTCATAGATGCAATATATGACTCCATAAATGAACTAATATCAGTACATATGAATTTAAATACCTCAACATTGAGCATCGATTGAATCACTTCACAAGGGTATATAAAAGTCTTCATGGAAAGTGCTCTTCTGGAACAACACTAGAAATCCTCCAAAAAACCATTATGCATGATGGGAAGTGTGAATATAATATTGGAGCTTCAAAAAGGAGTCTTAAACCTTAAATCATTTAGGCACATGCTTTCTAAGATTCCTTGGGTAATCTCTTTTAGCATGATGATGCTATGTTTTTCAAACTCTAAAATGTCAAATTCCTTCAAAAATTCATCCTTCAGGGTATCATAATTGACCATGGCCTAGTTAGGGTAAAATTTCCTATACCAAGTATGGGAAAAATCATCTAAAGTTGTTATGAATTGTTTTACCTTACATATTAATTAGGTTATGTCCCACATGTGCCACTGTAGTTCATACTTTAGTACATGCTTTATGACATTTTCCATGTCATGATACTCTAGAAAGTGTATGACCAAATCATAGTAGATTTTTTATGGTGGGAAGCTAATATTTAAGGAACTTATCCCCCTAACATCTATCTTGGTAGTGGTCCTCCAATGCCTCTAGCCACTAGGTTAGGCACTGGTCCCAATGTTACTATTGGCATAGTTGATGTCAATGGAACTATGTTGATTACTTTTGATATTGGATCACTTCTTACAAATTGCTACCCACTTTGCATTGATAGCATCAACTGAGCTAGTATGCTTGCACAAAAATTTTGTTGTGGAGAGATAAAATCTAATTATCTAGAGGTAGTTTTGTTTATCTACTTGTATGGAATTATTTCTTAAATCATAAAGTTTCACTCTAAGTTTGTAAAATGTCTAAGATATATCCCAATAATAGGGTCAATTATTACTTTTATACTTTCTTCAAGTGGGGGATTCAACATGTGAGCATGCACCATAGGTTCAAAGGGGGTAGGCACATTAAACATATCTTCAATCACCAAATCCTATAGGAACCCAATGAATTATACACCTATCAAGTGTTGATATTGATCATTTTATTCATTATATCTCTCATCTTCATGATATTTTAATTCAAGAGATCCTTCCCCATTCCTTTACCACTTACTGCAGGGCCTCTCAACAATTCTAGTTTCCATATCTTCCATCAATCTATGTCATATCTTAGTATAGGTCTATCTTTTAATCTCTCAAGTGTCAATTTTCTCATCCCTTCCATTTCACTTCACCTACACATCCCCTTTTCCCCCTTTTAGTTTCCCATACATGAAGGGATTTTATCCTTCCATCCAAGAAGTTTTAAAACCATAATCCACCACTAGCATTTTAAACTCTACACTAAATTCCTACACAAATGTGCCTCTAGGATCATGTAAAAATTGGTGCTTTATTTCCTCAGAGTATGAGTACATTGAGACTATGAACTCAAGTATGTAGCCATTCAACTTTCCTTACAATATTTTATCAACTTATTTATTTGAAGTAACATCCAGGGTCTCAAGTCTCTCTAGGCACTCCTTCATCCACTCATAGCATTGTCCATAGCTCCTTTGGTGGGTTGAATAATCATCCAACCACCAGTACACATGCTCAGTCAACTTATAGAATAATACTTTATATAAATTATCATATAGGTTGTTTTGAACCCATTTTCTTGGCTTTAGTCCTTTGTAGGTTAGATGCTTTAGTGCAAAGCTATCTTCCACCTATTATAGCCAGTGCTCAATGTTTTTGACGGAGAGTTAGTACATCATTATTTCACACCATTTTAATAAAAAAATTAAACACTTGTCCCAAAAATGGAACCACAATGTTATAGAATTAGGGTGCATAAAGTTATCTTAGTCAATTCTTGGCTTATTATAATTAGGCACAAACATGAGATATTCCCTTTACACTCAACTTGTATACTCAATTCCATTGACATCAATTCACATGAGGCACAATCCTTATGCACTCACATAAAGCATAATTTAGAAGGAACCGTCCACATTGGGCTAGTTATGCCATGGCATAAGACATTAATTATAGGAATTAGTTAATTTGAAGAAGCCTTAAATAGATTCATAGGCATAAGCCCTTCATGGGCTAAGCCTAATGGCCTATAGGTGTAAGCATTTAGGTGGACTAGTGTTACAGTCATATATGCATAAGCCTTTGTTAAACTAAGCCTAACATCATAGCGATGCTTGAAGGGTCAAAGGGCCACTTTAACTTTAAGTACTCATACTAGGCTAACACTTTTAGAAATGATGGGAACACTTGGCATAGGATCTATACTTATTATTTATATAAGTTATGATTGACATCATCATTTATCATAGGGACTCCATTAATGATGTAAACCAGAAGTATGCATAAATATTACTCAACATAAATGAAATGAAATTATAACATTACACTCATTTCACATTTCAATAGTAATATAAAAGATCCATAAACTATATTCTTCATGTTTTAATACAACCATATTTGTCATCAAATAAGTTTACAAATATAGTATACAGTTCATGGTGCTTAGAATAAAGTAAACACCTTAATCAAACTACTTAATGAGCTAGAGGTGCATAGTCAAGCTTGGGTGTTTACAATTGGAGTCTTCAAGGAATCTATGCTAAGCCTAAGTCTACTGACTAGCAAATTCATATAGAGTAAATTTTAGTTTGCTAGAGCTTCATTACACCATTTTTTAATCACTACATGAACTAGTTTGAGTTCATTTTATAGCTCTTTAGGAAAATATTTGTTACGGTGGAATGTGTATGCTAAGTGTTGATTTAGAGTTTTGGTAATCATTCCCACTGGCTATATTAGTTTATAAAATTTTCACTATAGTCACCGTGTATTGCTAATGTTGGAAAATGGCCTAAAGATCTGGGAACTAGTTAACCACCTACCAACTGGTGTAAAGTATGCACTAAAACCTCCATCTAGTGCCAAAACTCCAAAATTCCATCATTATGCAAAAAAAATTACCTCATGCTAATGTGGATGTTATGTTGGCATGAATTCTTACTTATTGAAATAAGGGTCCCAACATTTACCATCATTAATGATAAAAATATATTTTCAATGTTTATGAATTGTGTCCCAAATTAAACTTGATATATGAGGTTTATTTATTTTTTAAATGTCCCTTTTAAAATTCCCTCAATCCATATTGCCAATTTTTACTAAATGATATATTATTTTCCAAAGTTTGGTAATTATATATAAAATTTAAGTTAATCGTATGCCATGACTTTGTTATTATTCGATATTATCATTTTGTCTTAAGACCATATCATGAATTAGGTTTTGCTTATTCATATGGGTTTTTGTTTTTAACTTTACCACATTGTGCCTTTTTCAAAGCCATATCAATTTTTAATGAATGTTGAATGAAATAAATCACATGAAGAGTGTGACTTATATACTATAATGGATTAAAACTAGAACACATCTCTTCAACTCTAGATTAATGTATTTTGTAGTTTTTCAATGAGCAATTCCTAATTAAAAAAATGGATTATAAAAAAATGAAAAGATAAAAACACTGTACAACTTTATTATACTTTTCAAGTGTGGATTGAAAATCAAACCCACACTAATTACTAAAATTGATAATGAAACCACTAGTGGAATATTTTGACTCATTTTAAAATAAATAATGCAAACCACTACAAAGTATCATAGCATTAATATTTCAATTATTAATAATTTTTATTCATTTTCATAAAGTTTTAAATTGAAAAAAGTGTAATAAAAATAAGTTGGCCCTATCACCTATGGTATGCTAGACAAGGTGTAGTTAGCATTTTAAGATATTTTAAATAATTTCATAAGGGTATAAAATTTCATGATAATAGGTTCACTTATTATTTCTTATACATAGTATAAAAACCACTAATTATGTCTATTTGATTTTTGTGGGTCTTTTACCCTTTCTTTATATTTTAACTTTATGTGAACCTATATTGTTGACTTAATTACGTTTTTTGTGTTATATTACATGTAAATAGATTATTGATTCAAATTAAATAAGTATAGATATAAAGCCTCATTTAGGCATTTTAAATAGAAAAATATAAGTAGTATCAACATGAATTCAGTCTTAGGAACAATAATTTTTTTTTTTTTTTTTTTTTTACTCTTTTAGACTTCACAAGGTTAATTAGTAGTGTACTTTGACCTAAGTAAGGATAAATACATGTTTATGTAGTTATAGTTGATTTCCAAGGAAGAGAAATTAGAGCCATGTCTATTATTTGGGCTGAGAATAAACTTACATGCATGAGAAATAAATTTTATTTGATTTCATGCATGTAGGATATATATCAAAAACATATTGAGAGGTTTATTGAACCAAAAAACCTTATGCTTTATCATTCCTATTTTAAAAATTTGTGGAAAATAGAGTTAAGATGAAAAAAAGAATGGAAATTAGATATTTCAATCACCCATTCAAGAAAGTGAAGGTGTAGGAAAATTCATAATTATCTTACATACATATGAATATAGTTTCAGATCTAAATGACTTACAAGAAAAAAATTAAGAGACAATTAGTACAAAATTGGTGATCTATAAATTATGACAAGTACATAATTAGTGTTGTATTGATTTAATACCAAATATAGAGAATAGAAATATTCACCTAATAGTACATAAATCACTTATATATATATATATATATATATATATATATATATATATATATATATATATATATATATATATATATATATATATATGTCTTTAAAATCTATTTCAGTCATTAGGTGTGTTAGATTTCATTAATGTTGGATTCTATTTCATTTCCATTACTTGTTCATTGATTTTTTATACATTTAAATTACTATTTTAAGTATAGGTCAAATATGATTGTTTGGGTTTATTATTATTTTTGGTAATATGGCCTGTCAAGTCCAAATACCAACCTATATAATTCAAAACTTTCCATTATCCTATCAATAGTCTCTACAAGGTGGTCAAACATCTATATTTTGGCCTAAAAAGTTAGTTTTGGTCTTTAAAATGTCAAAATTAAAGTCAAAAGGTCATTAAAATATCCAATATGCCTTGAATTATATTAAAATACATGACTTTTACCTTATTCCAAGGTTTTAAAAGCTAGAAAGGTGTTTTGATGCAATTTTAAGTGTGAAAAATGTCATTTTATAACTCCCACATACCAATTTTGGCTTCCAAAAGAGTGTAAATGGTTAAATTTTATGTATTTAATTATAAATGACTCATAATGATTTTATTATCTTCTAATTGTGGTGGTGGAAGTCTCAGTTTTTAATAAAATGCCAAAAGGAAGCTATTTTCATTCATTTTACAAAGAGAAGTACATATCTATATAGAATTACGTACACCTAAAGTCTAAATTAGCATCAAGAAGATATTAAAAATATTAAAAAAGATTTTCATGGAAATTAGATGTAGTACATTCTCAAAATTAGTCATCTCCAATAAGTGGCTAGTTTATACATAGAGACTACCTTACAGGTTTGATGATGGTATGGATTGGAGAGAGAAGGTGTAGGTCTAAATTTTTGGGAAAATAAAGTTGACTCAAAGGGATTATTGATGGATTAAGTGGTTCTAAAAATTGTCTCTTCTACCTCATGAGTCATCCATTTGAATTTAATCTAATTTTTGAAATTTTGTATCCATGAAGTGAATTAATTTTCTTCAATTTATCTTCACCGGTGCAACATTTCAAGAAAATTCAAGTTTTTAGAGATTATTTGGAACCAAATACACCTTTACATGGACCATTTAAGTCCTCTTTTACACATTTAAAATTCAAAACAATCTCATAGAGATAAGTAGTGTAATCTATAGTTGGGCATGCTTTCAAAGAGGAATTGTATGGCCTTGGAGAGAGTGGGTTTTCAAGATTTCTTGTTTTGATCCATGGAATAAATTTACTTCGTGTTATCATATTTTCAAAAAATTTACTTAATAAGTTATCTAAATATTCATGTCTTAGCCAATCATTGTGTTCTCAAACTATCTCAAAAGGCTAATTTATCACACTTTAAGGAAAACTTGCATATTTTAAAGTTTATTTGTAGAAACCTATGTTTCATTTTCAACATATTTTCCTTGTCCAAAGGAATAAAAATTTATATGGTGTGAGGATTATGTGTTCATGTTTTCATATAAATCCTCACATTTTTCTTGACATTCTCCTTCACACTCCTTTCCACCTCTATCTCAGTCACCCCCATATCACTATCTTGTCACTTTGTTTTGAGATTTTTCACTCTCCTTTCATGATTTTTCATCATATTTTATCCTCACCACCCTTCCACTCATATCCATTTCATGTTTAATTTCTTAAAGTATCGAAGGGTTTATCAAAGACCATAACAAACATGAAAATGAGCTATGCAGATATTGAATCATAAAACTATAGTCAAGATAAAACCTATAATAGTTAAACATAGCCAAAGTGTTGGCCATGAAGGTATAATGTATATTCAAGGTGAGAGACACCTTCTTCAAGGTCTAGTGAGATCAATCAATCCATTTTTATGAGAAATTAAGAGGTGAAAACCATCATGGATGTGAGATTAGGTGTGTGGACCTTGAAATTTGGCATCATTTCAATATGAACACCTACAACAAAGAAAGAATATATTCATGCTTTTCCATGAAAAACATCAATATTTGAGTGACAATGAAGATATCTTCATATTGGTCCATACAAATGATTTCATCACGCATAATTAAAGAGAGTAACAAGGATAAAATTAGGTTTTGGGCATTTCTTAATGGCACATATAGTTATAATATATACAAATGGTACATGTAGTAGTCATTTATAGTGATCAAGGTCATAGTTCATAACTTTTTTTGACAAGACATATAGATATGAGTGAAAGTATGCCTTTATCCAATAAGTGGTTCTTGTTTTAGTATGACCTTATTGATGTCATAACCAATAAGAGATAGTCAAGAAAATGGACCTATAGTGCCTAAAAAGACACTTGTAGGCCTACTCTCATGCCAAAAGCTATAGTGAGTTTCGATTAAACTCTTAAAAAATTAAAGAGACTAAGTTGGAATTGATGCATAGTTAAGTATGAATAGTGAGATGTCAAGTTACAAAGAGAAAAAAATCAACCACACATTCAAGTTTCAAATATACCTTAAGAAGGATAAAAGGAATATACATCCAACCCACACATAAGACACTTATAACCAAGTAGGTGGACCATGCTTGAAGATGACTTCAAGAGAGAGAGTTTGATTTCAATAAGGGGGTAAAGTATACTAAATAAATATGAAGTGGATGGCCTAAGAAGGAATTTAAAATAGCAATATATGAGATATTTGAATGACTCAAGAGTAAAAAAGGTAGACCTAAATTTAGTTTCAAAGACAACCTACAACCATGAAAATGAGTATGAGCTCATCAAGACACCTGAAAGGTTTCAAATCTCAGGAAGGTTATGAAATTTATTGAGGTTGTTAAGGTTATTAAGTGGAATATCATAGAAAAGAAGGATTCTTGTCACCTTGTGTAAGCTCCAACTACTTTATAAATTTTTATCCAATTTGTACATATACCTATAGTCAAGGTCAACATGGGAATATATTTCAATATATTGAAGGTTTTAAGAAGGGAAAACTAGTGGTAGATCTTCATGGCCAAAGAAGGTCATATTATCATGAAGTGATGATAGGGATTAAAGTTTTTAAGAGATGACATAGGCAAATTTAGCCTTATGAAGAGACCTACATCTAGAAAATAAGACTACAATCAAGTAGGTAAAGGGTGGTTGAAGTACTCATCAAGGTTTTTGAGTATATAAGGAAGAGGGTATTTAGTTTTCACCTAATTTATATTCCAAATGAGAACAAAACTATTTTGGGTCCCTTTACCTATAGTCAAGGTCAACATGGGAATATATTTCAATAGAATATATTTCAATATATTGAAGGTCTTAATAAGGGAAAACTAGTGGTAGATCTTTATGGCTAAATAAGGTCATATTATCATGAAGTGATGATAAGTATCAAATTTTTTAAGCAATGACATAGGCAAATTTAGCCTTATGAAGAGACCTAAATCTATAAAAGAAGACTACAATCAAGTAGGTAAAGGGTGGTTGAAGTACTCATCAAGGGTTTTGAGTATATAAGGAAGAGGGTATTGAGTTTTCACCTAATTTATACTCCAAAGGATAACCAAACTCTTTTGGGTCCCTTAACCTATAGTCAAGTTCAAAATGGGAATATATTTCAATATATTGAAGGTATTAAGAAGGGAAAACTAGTGGTAGATCTTCATGTCCAAAGAAGTTCATATTATCATTAAGTGATGATAAGGATCAAAGTTTTTAAGTGATGACATAGGCAAATTTAGCCTTATGAAGAGACCTACATCTAGAAAAGAAGACTATGATCAAGTAGGTAAAGGGTGGTTGAATTAATCATCAAAGATTTTGAGTATATAAGGAAGAGGGTATTGAGTTTTCACCTAATTTATACTCCAAAGGAGAACCAAACTCTTTTGGGTCCCTTCACCTCAAAATAAATCATATAGCCAACTCAAATACACTACTATAGAGAAGATAAGAATAAATAAAGATAGTTGAACATAATAGAATTCATCATGACAGTAAATTAATTTAAGTCTTATTTCATATTGTCAAAAAAATCCAAGATACCTTGTCATTGTTCATATAAAGGATTATAGCCATCATATATAGTCAAGAAGGGTAAAGGAGAAGTTTGTTCTCATAAGCATGGAATGAAGTATATGAAGGAGATAGGTTTTTTAAGGAAATTATTATTGGATAAAGATCAAAATTAGACCTAGGAGGTGCGGCATAATTCTTAAATAATTTTTATATAGGCAAAATAACTCCAAAATAGTCCTGCAACCATGTTAACCAAAATTTTCTTCTTCAAATTAGTAATGAGATGATGGCATAGTGGTTCAAAAGGGGTTTAATATTGGTAGGTAAGGTAAATAGTAATAAATGAACTAAATGAGGTCAAATAATTTTATTAGACACTCTCAAAGATATCTATAATCCTTTAACCTCATGTTTGCACCTATAGTCACTTAAAAGAGTAAGCCTTATTTCAAGTTGATAAGATAGTTTGAAGATACATTAGTTTTTAGACAAGATTGATGCTCAAAAGGATGGTTAAAGAGAAAAAATGATGTTAAATAATAAATAAATTGATATGGAAGGCTCCAAACACTACCATACAACCATCTACTTCAGGAGTTGCACCTACAACCATACTAAACAATAAGTTCTTCTCATAGTCACCTATTAGCAAATGTAAACACATGATTATCTCAAATAAATATGGAGATATGTAAAAATATTAATGAATATTAAAGTGATAAAATGTAAAATATATTAAACTTATCAAGATAACTAAATCAATGCTTGAACATGATATGTGGGAATATAGTAAATTGTACAAAATAGGACTATGTATGGGGATTGAGAGCATGTTTTGATGAGTTTGAGATAAAGAATGAGCATGAGAATCAATGTTTTAAATTTTTTTGATGGGGTATCTTAAACACCAAGTCATTATGATATGTTAAAAGACACTTCTTCACCTCAAAACACACACCTACTAAACTATTGGTACAAGCTAAGTGGGCTTCTTAAGAGTTAAGGTTTGATATAAGAGAGATAAAGGTTGAGGAATAATAAATGGTGAATGAGATAAATTAACGGGTAAATTTAATGATATTTTAGAGGCATAGGCATCAATATTATGCTTATACCAAGGTAAAAATGAGGATAACTCGGTCTTAAAACCAAACATGTAGGCAACCTACTCCTAAATGCCAAAATAATCCACTTATAGTTAGAAATATGCATGATCTGACCTTGAAACTTGGTGGAAGAGGTATTAATGGGGGTTTATAACTATAAATTGTGTTTTAAAGTTCAAATGATAAGTAAATAACCTCTCTATTTTAGCATAGTCATCAACATATCCTTTTATAGTCACTTTTGGTGAAGGTAGGCTTCATGTGGGTTTAAAGGTGTAATAGATGTTTCTAAGATTATTTAAAAAAAAAATAAGTAATAGATGTTATTACATCTTAATAATACATTTAAGGAGTGTTAAAACTCTAATTCATATGCAAACCATGCCCTTGAGTGCTAAAAAAACAAGTAAGCGTATAATACCAAATGATATTTTTTAACATATAAAGAAAGATGACACATAAAGCATGATATTATGACATGGTACAAGTACCATGATGATGATTTAAATCATGAAGAAGCAATGGAGGAGTTGGTTTCATCTGTGAGGAGAGTTTCAAATTTTGTAGTTCTAGACACCCATTCGAGCCACTTGATCAAGTTCTTCTATATTTCACCACATGAAGAGTATAGCCAAAATATATTAGAATGATTTTAGGAACCCTATGAGTTTATAATTAATAAATAATTGAGGTTGGTTGAGTGGCTATTTTTTATGAACAATCTCTAAGAGCATAAGAATTCCAAAATGTAAGTAAAATGCTCTAGGCAAATTTCTTCACGTGGCTATCTTCTTATACGTTTTAAATGGGAACCCAATATTTTTATGGATGTTGAGGGGGTATTTATAATATATATTAATTGAAATAAGTTTTTATTTGGAGGCATATACCTTATGAATCATCATTAAGAAGATTCAACTCCAAAACCCTCATAAACCATCATAATGAATAGTTTTTAGAAATTTTCATTTTCTTTCCATAAAAACCTCAAGTATCAACCTAAAACCTCTTAAAAAATCAAGTAAATTCAGAGATGATCCCACAAATTATAATTTTTTTAATGGAATTGTATTAATCATAGAAAAAATCAAGTTTTTTGGAGGAAAAAAATGAAAAATGAGGTACAATGTAGTTTACATGAAATAAAATCCATGGATGTTAAAGAATAAAATTTTTCCTTCATCCTAAAATAATCATTTTGATAAAAATATTACAGTAATTTCCCTAACTAGATCATTCAAAACAACCACTCTATAGGAAAATGAGGCCAGGGTGATTGAGTGGCAAGTGTTTCTTCATTAAGAACACCTATATAATGGTGTGAGGAGTCGTTATATATATAATATTCATTATATTCTAAGGTTTCATGGTTTTATTGTATATTATAATGGAGTTAAAATGCAAAGAGTAGGCTACTAGGCCTAATTGGCTTATTTGAGCAATCAATCAAAGTGAAATTGGTTTTGAAGGACTAATCAAAGAGTTCAAATGGAGTTTATATGCCACTTATCTATTGTTCAAGTTCATATATCATGAAATTTAAAGTAAACAAGTGAAAATTCATGCAAGGAAAGGGTTCACATGGAGTTAACAAGTCTTGAACTACCAATCACTCTAGTTGACTAGTTGACCAATTTCATGCATATTTTAAGGTTTTCATGAAAAGGACTTATATTCAACTTGAAATCACTTCAAGTGGAGATAATCACCAAATATTTGTATAGAATTCATGCAAATATTTTGATAAGTCAAAGAAGGGTCCACCATCTTCATTTCAATGCCAAAGGGAGATTTATGCAAGGATTTTCAAGATAAAGAGAGATATTAAAGACTTTTTTAAAATATTATAATTAAAATTGACTTGAGTTCAAGTGGAGTTGACCTCCTTTTCTTCCCTCTATGCCACATTAGCTAGATCTTGTATTATTTTGCTATATATTTAAGATTTCAATCCAATTTTGTGATCCCTCTCTCAAGCATGATTCAGCTCTAGCAAGATTGAGATTTGTAACCTTCTAAGATAATAAAATGGCTATTTTTAGATTTCCATATTCTATTATAGTGTGTTTATGTTGGTCGATTTGAACCTGTATAGTATTTTCTCCCTTGTTAGGTCATGATCTCACCTAACTACTAGTATGTTAACTTATGTAGGTCATGTTTAGTGTTTGATGTCATTTTACTAAGCTAAAAGTGGATATAATTTATTGGTTAGTGTGTTGAATCAAGTGTATTACATTATTTACCTTAATCTTCGATCACCTGATGAAACCTGTATATGAAATAATGATGGATAAGAGTCATTTAGCATTATAGATTTAGTTTTTCCCCATATTATCAGTGTTTTAGGATCTCAAATAGAGTGTATGAGCCAAAAATATAGGTGTATCACCCATAATAGAGTAGGATTTACCTTTCAGTTTCCTTCTCCCCCTTTTCATCTTAAAATATGTAGTAGGTTTTAGTAAGCATATCATAAGTGATATATTAGATGAGCTAACCTCATTAAAACTAGATGTCTAGTCTAAGTTCAAGTGTCCCACACCTTACATCACTCCAATGTTAGTCTAGGTGTGAAGGAGTTTCAAAGCAATCTCTCAGTGTTAAAGTAGGGTGATATCTGGGTTACTAACAATTATATCATAGATCTCACTTTTGCCCTATATTTATTTCATCACACATTTAGTTATTTTTTATTTTTATCATTTTAAATAAAAATTCATGTTAATGATGCAAATTAAACAAAAAATATTATATAAAAGGCTTGCATGTACATTTAAGATGTTAAGGATCCCTTACAATTCTAGGTAATTCCTTCACCCTCCTCCTTTTGAAATGCTATATATGTTTTGTAATAACTTATAAAAGTAGACATCTAATCAGACCCTAAAAAATATAAATACAAGCATAAAATTAAATGCATATATCTTAAAAACTTTAAGGGAGGCCAAAAGATAAATCATAGATTATGTGAACCCCTTGCCCCTTCTCTATAAAACATGGAGGATTTTAAGGATTCATTAATATTGAGGGATAGGATCACTTATATCCTTAGAATATTATTTAAACCTATAATGGTGTGAATTATTTAAATATTATTATTTATCTTTTCATTTCTCTATTTTATTTTTTTGGTTTATTTTAGTTATTTAGGTGCATTAATTATTTTTAAAATAATTTTATGGATAATTGTAGTTCCTTAAGTGATAAATTTATGTGACTTAATTAATTTTGATAAAGTTAAAGTTAATTAAATATTATAATTAACTAATTATTAGGACTAGATGTTTGCAATCCAATTTATCCAGTGGACTCCTTGGCATTCCATTTTTCCTTAATAACTTATTAGAAACCATGTTTCCTAGTTATAGAACCTTTGAAAGATGTTTCAAATTTAAGTTTTAGGATTGAATTTGTTAACCATATGATGATGTGTGTTTCCCTTGAAATCATCTATCATGACCTTGGATTATCATGTATGAATCCATTGAAAAAATGTTTTACCCAAACTATGATACCTAATTTCAAGCATGAATTTTAGGGCATGAAAAAAAAATGTGCATTTTGTATTTGAGACATAGTTGGATGGTTTAATAAACTTTTACATGATATTATTTATCATTGTTACTAGGTATTTTGTCATGATTCATTTATGTTTTTGTCCTATAACTTTATTTTTTAGCTTGTTGGTGTTGTGTATGCATATAGAATCTATGATATTATAAAATATATTCATTGGATCTAGTGGGTTGGATATTATAAACTTCCCCTAATATAAAATAAAATAAAATAGATACAAACTGTCCATCCCATTAGAAATCACAATATTTATTTTATGACATGTTTCAACTTCCTTGTCTCTCTAACACTGTAACCAATATGCAATTTTAAAAATAATAGAGCATCCATATTTTTTGGTTATTTGTTAAATAAGTTTTTACTTTTATAGACATATAAACCATGGTCCATTGTTAATAATTATGTATGCCATTTATATAAATATTTTTGTGTTATTTTCAATCTGTCTTGTAACTTGTTGGTATTCCATTTATCACACCAACTTAGGTAAGGTAGAAATACACCTTACCTCTCCTAAAAAGACATAGTGTCTCCATAAGGTCTTTGTCTATCAGGTCTTGGCTTGTATTAAAAAAGGCATCAAGAATAATGATAAGGGTTTGAAATAAAGATAAAACTTGTAGACATGGATACAAATTTAGATATATTCTACCTACTCTAAAAAATTTAAAAAAAAGAGAAAAATAGGAGGGAAAAGAATAAAAGTAACCTGGTTTCATATCTACAACAATTTTTATTCATTTGACTTAGATGAACTCCATGAAACCAATACGTAGTCTAGCTAGTATACACACAATTATGAATAGAGATGGTGAGAGAGTCTAAGATATTCAAAAATGAATAAATAGGAACAAAATATCCATATACATGCATATATATTAAACAATAGTATTAAATTCCTTCAAATTTTTTATATATTTGATTAATAAATAATTTTTGGATCCACCAACGTTAGGATAATTACAAATAATACATTACTACAACATTTCCTATAAGAAAATCTAGCCTAAAAAGTCAATAAAATGTAAGAAAAATATCTTTTTTTATAATCTATTATAACACTAATCCACCAAACCCTAATTTAGTGTCATGGCTAGTTCTATATAGACTTTAAACAACCTTTACCCTCTAGGTAGGTGTTTGAAATTATTCAATGTAGACACTAAATTAGGCATAAATAAATGCATGCCCATATTAAAAAATAACATCTTTTTTCATTAGATCATTGGTAACATGAAAGTGTTAGACTAATGCATTACTTTACCTGACATAGGATCAAATTAAAATATTATGCATTTAATGGATCACTTTTTTATTAAATTTAGGGGCATACATTTCATTCTCTAGTTGTCAATGGTCCTCTTGATAATTGACTATGCATATGAATTATTTTCCCTTTTTTGATCCTTAACTAGTTTTGATTTTGATGTGCATACTATTACCTAACCTATCATAGTATCTAATTTTATTTGGGATCCATTTCTATGATATTT
Source organism: Torreya grandis (assembly GCA_037957365.1). NCBI lineage: Eukaryota > Viridiplantae > Streptophyta > Pinopsida > Cupressales > Taxaceae > Torreya > Torreya grandis. The sequence goes on from JARHVA010006358.1 coordinate 141,221, forward strand.
TGGAATAGGAGAAAATATGGTAAATGATTAATTAGATCCAATTGGATTCCCATTCCAGTTTATAGATCTTGATAGTCTAGATAGGTAAAATGGGCATCAACTTATGGTTATAAATTACTTCATAGAAGTCCACATTAAATATTTGGGAAGGATTACCTACATGTACAATTTTCACTACTTTGTGTCTTACTAAGGGGATTTGACTTTTCTTCATCTTTGATGTAATGAGATCTTGACATGTGGTAGGATCAAATTGACTCAAAGATCTATGGGTCCTCAACTATCATTCCATGACTTATTTACCCTAGATCCATAGGCTAATGCCATGTGGCATGATATTAAGGACTTTCTTGTTCTATTTTTAGTTATATTAATCCCATTTATTCTTGATACATGAATAATTAGGATGATGTCATATAGTATCATCCCATCCACCTAGAAGGTCCCTTGTTAGCTTTATCTAAATCATCCTAAGGGCATGGAGAAATAGGATCATGCCACATGGCATAATCCCATGGAATCATAGGGTCTCTACATAAATAATTTTCCTAAAGTGATGTAGAGGAGTGGATTTCTAAGATGTTGATAGATAATGACATTTCATAGAATTTGGGCTTGTAGAATAGAAATAAATTATTAAAAAAATTGATTTTTTTAAAAAATTAAATAGAAAAACATAATTATAAAGACTTTAAAATAAAGAAACTAAGGTAAAATATTGAATAAAAAAAAGGTAGTTAGGCCATGGAAAGGTAAAAATATAGTTTAGAGAAATGAAAGTATATGACCATTTTAGTCATTTTAGATCAAAAACAAAGAAGAAATAATTTAAATCATAAGAATAAAACCTTATAAATTATTAGACCCAATAAAATAAGTAGTCCATTTAAATAAAATTATTGAGTTTTAAATGTAAAATGATACATACCATTAGCTACTTTAAGTCAAAATAGGGAAAAAGTGTGTTGAAATTAGAGGGCGAAACTCCCTGATTAAATAATAATCTATAGTGACTCTAGTCTATTAATTGACATAATGAATAGGTTCAAGAGAGGAAACAACATAAAAACTAATAAATTAATACATAAGTGAGAGATAAATAAGATAAAATATTTTAAGTAAAATATTAATATTGAATGTGAGAAACAATTAGATCATATGCTAAGGCATAAACATGATTTCAAGTATAATGGTTTTGATGAGCTAGACAACCATAAAATTTAAGCATATGCAATGTTGACATTACAATCTACATTTTATCAATATATAAGGGTCATACCATTTAGTGATAACTTAATTATTTGGGGCCTCATTGAGATTTTACCTAAATAATTTGTCTTATTAACACTTGGTGAGGTAAATCTTAACAAGTGTCAAGATATCACTCATCTAAGGCCTTGCCTACAGCTAGTAAGCATATGTTCCATCCTAAATTATCAAAATAAAGAAAAATAAAATGAAAATAAAATGTTTATAAGATCATTCCAAGCTATTTATAACTTGGAAATGAAATTTTAGACATACCTTTTGATACGCAACAAGATCTCTCCACTAGTTAAATATCTAAAATACAACAAGGCCATGTTCAAGATTTTTGAGAAGTTTGGTAGGAATCCTACTAAGGTAAGATATATACTTACATCTATGCTCTCATTTTTGTTGAAAAACACTATCTTGTGGACTCTTAATAACAATTTTTTCATGAAATTTAAAAATATTTATATTATGAAATTCAGACATATATTTGCATTCTATTAGCATGAAGCACCTAGGATATTGTTTAAAAAATATATCTGCTCAATCATTAAATTGTGGTTAGGGATAAGGGTGGGTGTTAATACCTACTATAAAAACTTATACACCAAATTTGGTAGAGATGTTTTAATTGTGACATCCTAATGTTAAATCCACTATTGACTATTCTTCAATGAATATGGATACTTTGGTAGTCTCCATATCATCATTTTTGATATATTTAAGATGTAGATTTGGTTACTACCAAGTCAAGGATATTATAGCTTAATCATTAGTGGATAAATTATATGGAGAGATAAATTGGATTAGGGCATTTTCATCTTAAACTCTTTCTGAATTCATTACTTAATTTAGGCCACCATGTTCATGACTGGTCATGTCAATCTTGACTATGTTTATTGTTGAGAATATTTCATGAGTGATATAGATACATTATATAAGCTGATTCAAATAATATATGTATTAATCTATAAATATAACCATTTGAATCTATTTTACTTCCTCCATATTTAATAAAGGGATGGGTGTAAATCATTTATAACCAAGTTGTTGATCTTCTAAATCTAACTTGTCAAGTATAGGAGGAACAACATATGACATGGGTATCGCAGACGCATAACATACATATTTTTTGTCTAACTTCTCTATATATTTTATCCTATATTTAAGATGATATAAATAGACATTATTCTTCCTATTTTTCACATAACTCTTTTCTATTTGAATCTTCATATGGGAACTTAACTAAAATGACTATTACCTCTTCATCATTAAAATCATCATCATCACTATTATTAGGGAATGAATCTTGCCTTTTAAATGGGACATTCTTAGTGCACATGAATACTTCAGCATCCATCCCATTTATGAATTTATATAGTCACTATTATGAATATGTAAATGGAATATCATAATACATTCCATGCATTACTTGTGTATCACCTCCTATGACAAATGACACTTGATCAACAAAAACACCAAAACATATTTGATTGTTAACACAAGGAAAAATAACATGTTCATCAATATTTGAATAATTATAATAATTTTCACTTGAAAAAATAATAGGGTTTTATTTATCATAGGGAAGTATGATTAGACATAATATTGAGGCAAGGTTTGATTATAAGACACATTGGTTCATAGGATGACACATATGTAGATAAGTCTAATCATTTTGGTCATGGATAACTATTGTCAATCAGACTCACACCCTTGTGAAGTAGTTTTAGGACTTCACAGTCTAATGAACCATGGAAACAATCCTAAGCTATGGGTGGCCTAATAAATGGATTGAATCTCTAGATTATAAGGTCTAACTCCCTTTGGTGTATCAATTAGGATATCTACTCTACACTATAAAATTATGGGGAAAAGTGAAGAGGGAAAAGATAAGAAATAAAATTGAAGGAACATCCTATCTAATGATGGTGGTATACCTATATTTTAGTTCATCCACTAAATTTGATATTTTAAAAACACCAATTAGATAAGAAAAGGACTAAACTTTCAACTCCAATTGACTTTTATGCATCATTATTTCAAGAAAAGATTTTTTTTGGTGATCAAATCTTGAGGGAAATGATGAAATAGGCCTAATTCAAGGCACTAAACAACCACTTAAATCTACAATATCTTTATCCAAAAGACATCAAACATAGAACATGACCTACATAACCTGATTAACTAGTAATTAGATAAGAATCAGGTCTTAACAAGGAAGAAAATTCTATCACATATGTAAATCACTAACATAAATACACTATACTATCATCCTAGATCTAAAAATAATCCTTATATTTATTTTAAAAGGTTACAAAACTCAATCTTGATAGAGTCTGGTCTTATCAAGAGAGGGATCAATTTTAAGGCTAAAAAGCCAACTTATATAGTAAAAAGCATACAAAATCCAAGAGAATGGCATTGAAAATAGAAGAGGAGATCAACTCCCATATCACACAAGTATAACTTGAGCTATCAAAAGATAAAAAAACCTTCAAACAATATCCTTTCTATTTATGTCTTAGATGAAAAATCTCTTTGGCATTAGAAAAGGATGGTAGGCCCATCTTGGACTAATCTACTCCATGCATGGAAATCTATGACAAATCTTCAAATGAAAACTCCAATTGATATATTTGGAATTTGGGTTAAAACAAAATAAAGTCCTTCATTTCATGGAAATCAAGGAAGATTCATGATAAGCCTTGTCTAGTCAACTCCAAGTAACTCCATCCTACATGAGAAGATGCTATGCCAATCCTTAGGTGAAGAAATTCAGTTTGAATAAGTTAAAAGTGTTTAAAACCTTAAATTCACAAGATAAATTATAATAGATGTGACACTTTGAAAAAATTCAACTCAAAATCAAGACCAATCAACTCTAAATGGCCTCCACTTGTATGAAAAGGGGCTTCAAAAATTGAAACATGCATGAAATTACATGGTAAGATAAGATATGTAGTGTTGAAACGCCATGTTATCTCTTTGTAATTTCTCAACCTTTTGCTCTTGAGCTCTTCATTTCTACATGTGTTCATTCAAGCTATTGTTTGTGGCTCATTTGTTTTGAGATTTTCTCTTTGGCCACATTCTCGAAATAATTGTTTCAACATTTTTTCCTATGGATACTTCATTCAGACTTTTTGTCCATGACTTATTTCTTCAAGATTTTTCTTATGGAATTTTCCTTTAGACAATTTTTTTGAAGGAATTCATGTCTTAAAACTTTTTGTTTATCACTTTCCCTTAGACAATTTGTCTGAAGGAATTCACATCTTAAGACTTTATGAAAATTCAACTCAGCTTTTATGAAAATGCTCTTCGGATTTATGAAAATACCCTTGGGATTTATGGAAATTCCCTTCAGAAAATTTTGAAATGATCCTCAAAAAAATTGAAATGGTCCTTAGAAAAATTCCAATGGTCTTCCAAATTTTTGAAATAACCTTTCAAAAAAATGTTTGGTCCACTTCATATTTTTGAAAATGTCTTTTTTGATGGGAAGGAACCCTTTGGATTTTTTGAAATGGAACTTTTCACTAAGAAAAGTGCCATTTAGAAAATTTGTTTTAGACAAAATGTCTAAAACAAACCCTTCAGAAAGATATCCCTCAATTTTTTTTGTTTTCTTCAATTTCCTTGGATAATTTTCTCATGGACTTGATTCTTTTAGCTTATTTAAAAATTCCTTTCAGCTTTGAAAAATAGACCATTTCCTTTTGATAAATGGACCATTGACTTTTCAAAATATTAGACTGTTAGCTTTTGAAAAGTGCCCATTTCCTTAGAATTTAATCCCAAAGCATTTTCTTCAAAACATTTTCCCAAAAGACTAATTTATTCAAGATTTCTTGAAATGGACCACTTGAAAAAAAATGTTTGGGGCACTTGCTTTTCCAAAAGACCTTTTGGAAACTTTGTTTTGGACTTTTTGTCTGAATAAAATCCTGATAGATATGAACACTTAGTACCCACAAAGATTGAAAGAATGAACAAGTAAAGACTTAGTTGAATAAAATATTTTTCACTTAGGTTTTATTCTACAAGATTATCCTTGAACATTTTTGTTGGATCCTCTCTAGCTGAAAATTTGATCCTAATTTAAAACCACATGATCCATTCATCAACTGTTGGGACCCTACTCAACTATTTAAACTAGGTAGAAGCTGGTAGGTGGGTGAAAATGGTCAACATTTTTGGTAACTCATAGGGAAGAATGCCTGATATGCTTGATAACCAAGACATATACATGACATTTAAACTTACAAAATAATAACAAATCTAATCCATGACTATAAGTACAACCTTTGACTTGAAATAAGATAACTCCATCCTCCAAAACAAGAAGGGAAACACACAAAGCAAGTAAAATGAACTATAAAAAGAAAATGTTAAAACAAATCACTTATTTGGGACAAAAAATAACTAAACTAATTTTATTTAATAACACTTGGAGGAAAACAAACAAACAAGGAACCTAGCTCTTCAGTAGCAATGTTTCAGAAGTATCACATTGACTGGGATTGGAAGGTCTTCACCATCCATCTTTGGAAGCTAAAAGGAATTGTAGGATTTGTAGCTAGAGATTGTGTATGGGTCATACCAAAGGGAATCAAACTTTGTGTGCTTTTCTATTTTAGCTCTATCCTTATCCCACTTGAGGACCAAATATCCTTCTTTAAAACTTCATGAAGAAACTCCTTTTTCAAAAGCTCTCTTCACTTGTGCTTAATGAATTTCCATGGTTAGCATGGATTGATTTATTACTTCTTCCAACTTCATAAGCTTATAATACCTAATCTCCATAGGCTCATTCTCTAACAACTCAAGTTGATGCATTAGTTATAAATTAGTAAACTCAAGATAAATGGGTAACCTTGCTTCCTTACCATATAATAACTTGTATAGAGAGTTGGCTATTGATATTTTTTAGGTGATCCTATCAAACCATAGAGATAACTTCAACTTTAGATGCCATGATCTTTGATTTTCTTCAATAGTCCTTATGATCTTCAATAGGTTCTTATTCATAGATTTAGTAAGGCCATTGCCTTATGGATAATAATTTGATAAATTTCTAAGATAAATTCCATATTGGATATCCCATTGGTTGATCCCAGTTCCCACAAAAGCCTTTGAATTATCAAAAATACTAGTTTAAGGAACTCCAAATCTAGTAAGAAAACTTTCGTATAAATATATAACATTGGGTTCATTTGCTTCTTTCAATACCACTACTTATATCAATGTGTGAAGTAATCTGTAGTAGTTAAAGCCCATTTATGTCTAGAACTTGAAGGGGGATTTATGAGACTAATGAATTCCAATTCCTATTGGAAAAAGGTATGATCTACCACAATTGGTTGAGGAGGTAAGGCTAAAACTTTCACATTTCTTACAAATATAGCACACTATTTGCACTTCCTTACCCATGCATGGTAATCACTAAATATACTAGGCCAATAGTACCCACCTCTCATGATCTTAAGGGTTGTATTTTTTGCAAAAAAATGTCCTCTACCATGTATATTTTATAATTCTTCAAACAATCTCTGAGTTTGGCTTGGATCTATACATCTTAGCAATATGTCATTGATATCTTTTTTGAAGAAAACACCATCAATAAGCAAGAATGGAATTTATTACAACCTTATATATATATATAGATATATATATTATATATATATATATAGATATAATCACTTAGATGATAGGGATAAATACCATCTTGGAGATAGATTACCAAGTCATGAAACTATCTAGAAGGTGAGGTATGAATAGCTACAAACTCTTCATCATTTGACACCAAAACAACCTCATTAGTCTCTTCCAAGTCTTGAGCTAGATGCTCACAAAGTCCTTTGCCTCTAATAATATTTTTGACCTTAATTTACACATCATAATCCATTACCTTGGTTATCTAACCAGTTCTCTTCTCATTTGTATCTTTTTTCAAAATGAACTCCCTAATGCTTGGATGAGAAACCATTAGGTGTTTCTTCTTGTTAGACAACAAGTATCTAAACTTTTAAAGAGAAATTATAACTAAAAGTACATGTTTTTAAACAAAAGAGTACCTTATTTCATACTCTTCCAAGACTTGACTAATGAAGGATATTGGCTGCTCCAAAGCCTCATGATTCTATTGCATAAGAATGCCTGAAATGGTGTCCATGTTAGCATATGTATACAAAATTAAAAATTTTATGAAAACTATATTTATAAGTATAGGAACACTAGATATGGATTTCTTAATATATTAAAAACTATTTACTCATTATTTAGACCAACTGAAGCTCTGATTCTACTTTAGCATAGCTATAAGTGGCTTAGCTAAAATGACAAAATCTAAAATATATCTCCTTATGAAGTTGATTTTCCCAAAGAAGATTTGCATAGACTTTTTGTGTTTAGTCAAGGAGAGTGAAAAAATAGAGTCCATCCTTTTATAATATATGTTTAAACCATACTTTAAAACCACATGTTCAAGGAGCTTACCTTCATGAATTGAGAAGACACTTTTTGGGATTTAGAGATACCCCAAATTTCCTACACCTTTCAAACACTTGCTTGAGATAAACCATGTGATCACTTACACTATTTGAAAAAAAAATTATATCATCCAAATAAACAAGTACAAACACATTAAGAAGGCCTTGGAATGCTATATCCATGGCTCTTTGAAAGGTTGTTCCAACATTAGATAAATTGAAGGGCATCTTTTTGTATGCAAATGTCCCCTATTTAGTTTTGAAGGCTATATTAAATTGGTCCTCTTCCTTGACAAAAATACGATTTTAGCCACTATATCCATCCAACAAAGAAAACCTCTTTGAACCTACAACCAACTGTAAAATTTGTTTTGTTGATGGCAATAAATAGTGATCTTTAAGTGAAGCCTTATTCAAATCATGAAAGTCAACACATAATCTAATTTCACTATTCTTCTTCCATAGCAAAACAAGATTTGTCACCGAAGTTGAGTGCTTGATTGGAAATATAATATCTAACTCTATGAGAATTTGATGCTCATATCTCATCAAAGGCTTAATCTTAGGATTTATGGCCTTTTGTCTTTTTCTCACTAGTTTAGTTTCAACCTATAACTCAATAGTGTGTTGATCTAAATATTGGTAAAATACCTTGATATCACTATATTTACATAAAAAAACATTATAAAAACATGTGCATAAGTCAATTAAAGATTCCTTTTATGAAGGAGTGCATACCTTACCCAATTTCAAATTCTTACTAGCTATAATCTCCACATTGGCATAGTGTTCTTCTTTTGTTGACAAGGATGAATTCTCCTTCCTTAACTCATAATCACCATTAAAAATGTTCTCAATTGTGACCAATCCATTGGGAAACTTATTTTTTTTAGTTTCACAACTTGATCACCATACTACTATAAATACTATTATTGGTTTCTTGAAGAAACCTTAGCCTCCTCTTACAAGAATCTAACAATTTGATTGTCATATTTTAACACTTACCAATTATCATGATTATCTAGAATAGAATGCCTTAAAACCACCTTTATATGTGACTATATTTTCTTGATTTTTATATCAATTGGGATGCTAAATTGTGACCTAATGGGAGCTAACCTATCTGGATGTATATTCTCACCTCTTGGTATTGCCTAAATGTTAAAAGCTTAAAATATCCAAGTATGTCCCATATTATATTCTTGTAAGATTTAAGTAAAAAAAATTACATACATTTAAACCTCTTACTTGGTGAACTATAAGTTCTCTATCACCAAAAATTTGCAAGGTGTTGACTTTCATCTTTCTAGCCCACTACAAATCGTGAACTAATACCTCATACTCTGCAACATTTTTTGAGAAACCAAAATAAAACTTAATAGAAGAGAAATATATTTTATTTTTTATATAAATAAACATCATTCCATCTCTATTACCATGTATATTCCTTAATCCATCAAAGTAAAATTGCCACAAATGTTCACTAGATTTATCATCTTTAATCATGGCCAAAATTAGTGCATCATTCTCATGAAGGTAATACACACCAAGTCCTAATTCTTAAATTATATTATAAGTATAATGTTCATGTAAATTATAAGCCCATTAATCAATAAAAAAACCTATAGATCCATCTAAAGGTGATCCATTTTCTACTCTAGTTTCTAGTCCATCATCTGAGATGATACGGTTAGTATTCACAACACTTGTCATATATGGCTCCATATGGAAATGTGAAATAGGTTCAAAATTAATCATTAACTTGGTACCATACCTAGTTATAAACATAAAATAATTCAAATAATATGATAAATATACCCCAATATTTGAGGTGGAGTCCCTTAAAAGGCACATAGCAAAGTAAGGAGGCAAGTCTACCATAACAACATCTTGCTGAATAGTAACATTGAGACAAGATTGTAATGACAATTTCATATATTTGATGATGCCTACCATATTTTTTTGTGACCCATCCAATTTTAATACCCCTTTAGTGTTTGGCTCATAAACAAGGCCAAGATTGTCTACAATCTGTTTAGGCATAACTCTACTACTAGCTCCACTATCCACCATCCAGTTATGAACTAAAGTATCACCTAATATAAAATAAAGATATAAAGGAGGAGTTTTATTAGATTTTACCTTAGTTTTGTCCACCTTTACCATATTTTTTACTTGATGTACCTTTCTCTTAGGCAGTTGATCTAAATTAGTTAAGACAACACCTTCTTTCTCAATTGATTTTGGAGACAATTTGAGAGCTAAAAGCTCTTGGATGAGCATATTTTTTGTCTTCAGATAGAAAGAGAATCCCACATGATAATAATGATACTATAATTCTTTATCTAATCCACTATATTGAACTAAGATCTACCAATGTTGGTTGCACTTTCTAAACCATGAGCTACTCATGCACTATAGGTATTCGATGAACTTTACTAACCTCTACATACTAATTTTTATAAGTTATAGGGGAAAAAACTTATTCCTTTGTACTCTTAGAAAAAAACTATGAGTAATTAAAGAATTTTTCACCTCTTGATCCTTATCAATGGTTCTTTTTATCTCTATTTACAACTACAACTTGACCACTTGTATTGTTAGTTTCAACACCCTAAGTAAAAGAAACATGATAATCCACTTGAGGGCTGCCAACCTGAATCTTCCATAAATTCATTTTGATTGGGATGGGAAAAATGGCTTTTAAAGTAGAAAAAACATTAGGATTAAGGGTAACGTATGACTTAGCTAGTGTTATGGCTCATTATGTTTGATAAAGTGGTCTATTATGTTTGAAACCTTGATAAGGAGGCCTTTGATCTCTAAAGGGATGATATGTGGTCTGATTTTGTTATTGATAGGGCCTATTAGCCTAATATTCTTATCTCTTGAGTTGCACTATTTCATTCCCAAAGGATTTTAAAAATCCTTTCAACTCTCTTATCTCACTATCTTGACTAGTAGGGGCTACAATTTGAGCTTGAGGTGATGGAATAAGAGCTAATGATGGAATTTGAGGAATTTGAGGAACTTGAGGGGCTGGTATAAAATTCAATTCTAGGAATATAGGCATTGGAGGCCTTAAAAAAAGGTTACCAACTTGTATCAAACTTTTCTCTACCCTTATTGTAACCTCATAAGCATTTGGTAAGGTAGTACCACCCATTGAATGTATCATCACACTAATGTTAGAGTTAAGGGATTTCAAATAATACCATAAATATGCCTAATCAACATAGGTATCATTTTCCATGTCTTTTTTAATCTGAGATTAAAATCAAGCATGAACTCATGAGGAGCTCTATTTACGGTAGTGAATTCTTCAACCAAAGAGAGGTGATCAGATTTGTCTTCAACTTGCTTGACTAAGGCTGCACCCAATTCATCCTAAGTAGAAATGGATTTTAGTGGTAGGTTTATATACCACTATAATGCTTTTCCTTTGAAGGAATCAAAAATAAATCTAATAGCAATATTATCCTCAACAACATTATGGACTGAATAGAGATTAACTACATCTTGGATATGCTTAATAGGGGTTGTTTGATTTTCTCTTGAGAAGAATGGGATGCTCTTGAAGGTAGACACCAAAATTTCATAAAACTGGGAAAACTTTAGTGGGTTACCTCTATTGAATGGAACAAACACCTAGTTTATAATATCTATTTGGATAGTGGGGATTGTAGTGATTAGAATAGTAGGATAACCAAGAGAAAAATATTATTTTTAGGATATGGGTTTGTCCTACTAAACCTTGATCTTTTATATGATGCAGAAGACAAATCAATTAATTAAAAAGGAATACATTTTATAACTAACCTTGTACTAACCTTTGGAAGGAAGAAATTGCTTGAATGATGCTATGAACTCTACAACTTGAAGAATATTTTAGCTTGTGATGAAGATATATATTCTCCTCTACTACAAATTCTTCTCCTTAGCTCCAAACTTTAGAAATTTCAAGGATTAAGGGTCCCAATGGTCATGCCAAAACCTATTTTAAATTATACTCACACCCTTATGAAGGTAGTTTTATGTCTTCATAGTCTACTAAAACATGGAAACAATCCTAGGTTATGGGTGGCCTAATCTACAAATTGAATTTATAGATTCTAAGGGCTATCTCCCTTTGGTGTATCAATTAGGATCTCTACTCTATGCTAAAAACTTCCATGGAAAAGGGAAGAGGGAAAAGGTAAGAAATAAAATTGAAGGAAAAATGATGGTGATACACATATCTTTTGGTTCATCCACTCAATTTAAGAGTCTAAAAACATTGATTAGACAAGAAAAAGACCAAACTTTCAACTCCAATTAACTCCCATGCATTAGTATTTCATGAAAAGGTTTTATCTGGTGATCAAAGCTTGAGGTAAATGATGGAATTGGCCTAATTTAAGGCACTAACCATCCACTTACATCCATTATAACTTTAGCCAAAAGACATCAAACATAGAACACGACTTGCATAATTTGATCGACTAGTAACTAGGTAAGAATCATGAATTGATAAGGAAGAAAATTCTATGACATATGTAAATCACTAACATAAATACACTATAACAACATCTTGGAATCTTAAAATAGTCATTTTATTTATCTGAAAAGGTTACAAAACTCAATCTTGATAGATTTTGGTCTTATCAAGAGAGGGATTAATTTCAAGGCTAAAAAGCCAACTTATATAGTAAAAAGCATACAAAATCCAAGAGATTAGCATTGAAAATAATAGAGGATATCAAATCCCACATCACACAAGTCTAACTTGAGCTATCAAAAGATAACATAGCCTTCAAATAATATCCTTTTGTCTTATGTCTTGCATGAAAAAGCTCTTTGGCATTGGAAAAGGATGGTGGGCCCATCTTAGACTAATTTACTCCATGCATGGAAAGATATGCCAAATCTTCAAAGATAAACTTCACTTGATATATTTGGAAGTTGGGTTAAAATAAAAGAAAGTCCTTATTTGCATGGAAATCAATGAATATGCATGATAAGCCTTATCTAGTCAACTCTAGGTAACTCTATCCTACATGAGAAGATGCTACATCAATCCTTAGGTGAAGAACTTTAGTTTAAACAAGTTGGGAGTGTTGAAACCCTTCAAATAATAAGATAAATTAGAATATATGTGACAATTTGAAAAAATTCAACTCAAAATCAAGGCCAATAAAATCAAAATGGCCTCCACTTTCATGAAAATAGGCTTTAAAAATTGAAACATGCATGAAATTCCATGTTAAGATCAGATATGTAGCTTTCTAACTCTATGTTAGCTCCTTGTAATTCCTCAACCTTTTGCTCTCAAGCTCTTCATTTATGCATTTATTCATTTAGGATATTATTTTTGGCTTATTCATTTTAGGATTTTCTCTTTGGTCACTTTCTTGAAAGATTTGTTTCAACATTTTCTCTTGTGGACACTTCATTCAAAATTTTTACCCTTGAATTATTTCTTCAGGCTTTTACTTATGGATTTTTCCTTTGGATAATTTGTCTAAAGGAATTCATGTATTCATAATTTTTGTTTATCACTTTTCCATGGATAATTTTTTTGAAGGAATTCATGTCTTTGGACTTTATGAAAATGCCCCTCAGATTCATGAAAATGCCCTTCGGCTTTATGAAAATTCCTTTTGGAAAAAATTGAAATGGTCCTCAAAAAAATTGAAATGGTCCTCATAAAATTTGAAATGGTCCTTGGAAATTGTGAAATGACCTTTCAAAAAAAATTTGGTTCACTTCATCTTTTTGAAAATGCCTTTTCTAAATGGAAGGAACCCTTTAAATTTTTTGAAATAGACCTTTTCATTGAGAAAAGTGCCCTTTAGAAAACTTGTTTCAAACAAAATGTCCAAAACAAACCCTTCAGAAAGATGTCCCTCAATTTTTTTTGTTTACTTCAATTTCCCTAGACAATTTTGCCATGGAATTTATTCTTTTGGCCTATTTGAAAAGTCCCTTAGGCTTTGAAAAATAGACTGTTGGCTTTTGAAAAATATATTGTTGGCTTTTGAAATGTGCCCATTTCCTTATAATGTAATCCTAAAGGAATTCCTTTGGATATTTTTCTCAAAAGATCAATCCTTTTAGGATTTATTGAAATGGAACACCCAAAAATAATTTTTTTTGGGGCACTTGCTTTGCCAAAAGACATTTTAGAAACTTTTGTTTGAACTTTTTATCCAAACAAAATCCCTAAGAGACATGAACACTTAGTCCCCACAAAGTTTGAAAGAATAACAAGTAAAGACTAAGCTAAATAAGAGATTTTGCACTTGGCTTTTGGTCTATAGGCTTATCCTTGAAAATTTATACTAAATCCTCTCCATTTATAAAGTTTAGCTTGCTTCAAAACCACCTGATCCATTCCTCAATTGTTGGGACCCTACTCAACTATTTAAACCAGGCAGAAGATACTATGTGGGCCAAAATGGCCAATAATAATTATTTGTTCTGATGAGTAGAATCGATCAACACCATAACCATCTAGCATATCTTATTGTTCAATGTTGAATGATTTTTGATAAGTGGATTCTAAGGATGTGATCAAAGATGGGGTCCTCAAAATAATCATAGCATTAGGGGATTTAATGTTCTTAGATAAACTTTAATAGCCACCACCTATGTTTGTAAGAATGAGTCTCTCAACCTCTTGTAAAGATGGTGAAAAATACTATTGAATGGACTTATGGGTTAATTATGATCCCTACAAGCTATATAAAACTAATAGTACAAGGTATCAGGGTCAAAAAACAAACTAAAATGATTTACAAATACATTTTTAAATATAGTCCATGAAGTGATGCATCCATTTGGTATACATATGTACCAATGGTAAGCATGTTCACCCTAGAAGTATAAAAACAAATAAAAATCCACATGTTCATCTTAGATATAGGTTTAGATGATGGAATATTTAAATTCATAGATGTGTTCTTTAACATTTTGAATCCCACCATGGGTGTATTTTAAACATAATTTTTCAGGATTCCTTGAATAGTCATGAATAGGCCTTGGAATGCTCATAGATAAAACTTTCACCCAACTAAGAAAAGGACATAGGTGGGTTTTATAGTAGGAAATAGTATAAAAATCAAACATAAACATTAGGCACTATCATATTAATGCCTCTTTATTATATCAAGTTGTTGGTGTGTTATTTAGACACACAATATAGTATGAAAGACATAGACAAAATACTAAAACCTATATTATATCTAAATAAATATTCAATATCAATACCTAATTATAATCTAAATATATTGGTAGTATATTTATAACACCAAATTATATATGGTTTAAATAAACCTAACCTATCCTAAAAGGATACAATGTCTCCACAAGGTTTTATTTTCTAGGTCTTGGCTTTGTTAGCAACTATTATCATTGATGTCAAAGATTGATGTTAAAGGTAATGACAAAGTGGTGATGTCATGATGATTAGTTTCATCATAAAGTTGTGCAAGGTAAGATTGGATGCATATGAGTTAAGTTATTTATTATCTGAGGCTTATCATATTGTATCTAGCATGTTGATATGGTTTTAGGTCAGGGAGAGAAGACAAGCATGTGATCAATATGTTGGCATATGCTTGGTAGCCTAATATGTAAATATAGATCTTAATTATATGTTTGGATAGGAATTTTATGAATTTTATGGATGATGAGATCATGTTATAGAGTTAATATGGTGTGTCAAGAGTTCTCAAAATTCTTATGGTAATGCATGGTGTTCATCTAGTTCTTCATTTTGTTCATCTTGGCATAGTTGGTTCTATGATAGAAAAATTTAAGTAGGTAGTTTGATGACATCAAAATTTCCATATATAGATGATTCATAATGAGATGGTCATATGGGTATGATAACATTAGTCCTAAGATACTATGGTTCAAATTTTATATCAGGAGGTTGAGTGTAGCTAAAGATATTTGGGTACAAAGCTAGCCTCTCAGAGAGAATTTCACTAAGTTTATATACTTAGCCAAACTTTCATTGCACATCATGCATACATGTATGATCCAAAAAGTTTATAAATTTATTGGAGTTAATTATAAATTCAATATTGGGAAAATATTTTCATGGTGATGTTTTCTATAGTTTCAATCATGTACCCTAAAGATTTGATGTCTTGAAGTGTTTTCTATCTTGAGATATAAATGTCCAAAGTTGGGCTTATAGACTATGATGGGCCAAAGACCATCAAGATAAAATAAGTTAAATTTTAAGTTAATCTCATAATTATATCTAATACTAAATTTTAAATCATATATCTTTATCTAATGGTGTATTTAAAATTCAATATGTCAAATAATGAATGTGCTAGTGATATGTGTCACATTCACAGAGCTTGGACAGAAGATCAACGATGAACATATGTTCATACTATAAAAAAATCAATGGTGTCAATAAAATTCAAAGAGTTAAATGTGAAAAATGCATGAAAATATAAATTTTTTCAAAATCATAGGATCTCATAGGTTAGATCAATGGTGAACAATGTAAGATAAAGCCCTGGTTAATTCATAGAGATCGATGGAGCATGTTTAAGCCATATTGCCAAAAAATAATGATATGATGATAAGTGTTCGATGTTTAACAGTAAAGCAAAGGTAAATATTATGCTAATTTAAAGGGATATCAATGGTTCATATTAATTCAAGATATGAGATGGCATGAGATGTTGATAACATCATTGAAGTTTGATAGTTGCTTAGTGACCGTTGGAATTCAAATATTTGAATTTGTGAGGGAAGACTAGTCTACATTTTTTGTGTTATAACTTTTGATATATGCAAAATTTGATCATGGTGTAAAATTAAAATTTATAGATAAACTCATGTAACATATAGATAACATGGTTATAATGTCAATTTTTTTACAATCAAATATATGGATGTTCAAAGTTGATTGTGTATGTGTTCATGCTCTACAAGTAACTCAAGAAGGGTAATTGAGTTATTCTTGATGGTATTTTGATGTTTTAAGATGAAATAAGTGTTCGAACATGTTGTATACTTATTAAAGACCATATATGTGGTCTATGGAGGTTTTACTAATCCATATTCTATATTCCAAAAGGCTTATAAGTTGACTCTGTGTTCAATCTTGGTGATCATATGTATAAAATGATGTTTGGGCTAATTATGATATAGTAGAGGGGTGATGTGATGGATGTTGTCACTTAAGGTGGACCTATAGATTAGGTGGCATGGTTATATGTATGTGAAAGTTTTATTTTCTTCTTAGTTTTATTTTATAAGTGTCAAATATATGGATGGGTTTCGATGAGACATATAAGGGCTAATGAGGCCTAATTAAAAAGGATAGCTACTTAATTGTGACCCATGGATGCTATGGCTGACCTATGAAGATGTAATTGAGCTCTACAAATGCCTTAAGAGATGAGGAAAGTATTATGAACAACATAAAATATAATAATCATGAAGAATTTATAAATAGTGAAATCAAAGATGATTATTTCTATACTTGAGAGAAGGGGCTCTAAGTGGAGAAAGAGTATAAAGCTGAGAGGAGGAGAATAAGGGTGTCTAGTGGATGGATTGAACAGTAGAGCAAGTTGATGATTGTGTGTATGACCTATAGTTCATATTTATAACATAATAAATAGTTCTCTTGTAGGTTTCAAGGCTTGTGAAAGAGAGGCATGTGTAAGTGTTGAAGAGTGAAGGAAAGAAGAAAGGGTGTGTGCCCAATGGATGGGTTTTAAAGTAGAGTAGGTTGATCACTATGTGTATGACCTGTAGGTTATATTTCTAATGTCAAATACAATGATATTATAGGTTTGAATATTGGGGAGAGAATTAAATGGTTAGAAGGACTTATGGAATACATGTTTCATTAAAGTCTGGTTAGAAGGACTTGACCATCTTAGGGGTAGGTGATCCTTATGGAACATGTGTTTCAATAAAGACTAGTTAGAAGGACTTGACCATCATAGGGGTAGCTTCTCCTTATGGAATGGGTGTTCCACTAAAGTCTCATGTTTGTAATACCTTATAGGATAACTAGTCCATGTGTTTATAGGTTTGATATTGGGTTTTATTCCACATGAGGGTTTTCCATATTATATGTTATGTTGTTATGTGCTTCTATTATTCATGATTTGTATGTGGTCTCCTTGCTTTTATGGTAATCTAGTTATATATGCTTGTTGTGTTGATTCATTAATGTTAATTAATGAATGATAAGTGATCTAAAAGTGAAAGATTGGTTAACTGATTCACCCCCCCTCTTCTCAATAATCTTTTACCTCCAATCATTGGTATTAGAGTAGGTCCTTTGAAAGAAGCTTAATATCCAAAAGGAGATCCTAAGTAGCACAAGATGGTTAATAGTTTAAGAAAGGGAATCAATAGTGGAAGGTTGTGATTAAGGAACTTGAAGAGTAGATATGTACTTTAAAGAAAGATTCCAAAGAGGATGAGAAAGTTATCAATGATTTCAAGGTTCAAATAGAAGATGCCAAAGGAAGTTTGAGGTCAAAAGAGGAAAGTTGTTTGAAATAAAAGGACATCATGCATGATGAAGAAGTTTTCCATGATAGTGGAGAAGAAAAAGTGTTCTATGATAATGAGGAAGAAGAAGCAAATCTAGAAGTTGAACTCATAAAGAGGAATCATAAGATGAGGTATGTGATCAAATTTATTGAAGCACATGTTAGTTATCTTGAGGGAAGTTTGTTAGGAAAGACCAAGAGAGATGATAATAAGTATCAAGAGCTGATCAAGTCTCTTAAAAACAAAACTTGTATATTTAAGGATGACATGGTTAAATAACCTAAGGAAGATAAAGAGGTCATCAAAGATCTTAAAAGTCAATTAGAGGTTTCAAATGGTAATCTAAAATCAAGAGAAGAAGAGCATATATATATCAAGACTCAGTTAGAAGAAGCCAATACCAAGGTGAGTTCAGATAAAGGTGAGCATGATGAGTTGAAAACTAATCTTTGTTCCTTGAGAGTAGAGCATGAATAACTCATAGACAAGTTGGACAAGTTGGATAAGTTTTAAAAGGAACATGTAAAGATTAAGTAAGCTAAGAATAATGTAAGAATTGAAATCAATGTAAGAAGGTCTGTTTGATAACCAAATGCTTCAAGGTATGCTAGTTTATTCCATGGTCATTTTTATACATGTAATAAGTATGGTCATAGAGATAAGGAATATATAAGTAAGCCAATCAAGTATGGAAATTCATGGAGTGATAATAGAAGGAGTTTTTGGCCAAATATTGATCACATTTCAAATATTTCAAAAGGTATGAATGATTTTATTTGTTTCATTTGTGATAATAAAGGTCATATTGCTAGAATTTGTCCTAGTAAATTTGATAAGGCCTCAAGTCATCTTAAGAAGGAATATACTCCTATAAATCATATCAAAATTCAAAACATGATGTGGAGACCTAAGGTAGTGAAGGCTAGTCCTATTGAGTTCAAGGATTTGATACTATAGAAAAGGAATCAATTTTGGAGATGTCTCAAGAGTACTAAAAAACCTTGATATTAGTCTAAATAGAGAAGAAGGTGGATGATCCAGGAATAAAGTTAGTTATACCTTTCAAGTTCAAAGAGAATATGAAAGAAGGATCTCAATTTGATGGTTTATTTACTTTAGTTGAAGAATTTTTAGGTAAGGAGTTTCATGATTGCCAACAGTTCTTATTGTCTACTTTTGTTGTGAATGAAGAGACCAAGCTTAAGGAGAAGACCAAGGTTCTAGTTGAGGCTAGTTTTGAGGTGTGTTTGGATGCTAATGAGTAACCTATTGTGTGTGAGCATGTTTCAAACTTGGTTCCTCTATTTTTAAGGTCTAAAGGTGATGTATTTCAATGCAAAGAAGATACTTTAGTGATCAAGGTATGTCAATATTCCATAGTTTCTCCAAATGTTGTATATCCTATCATAGAAGAGAAAGTGAGTGATGTAAAAAAAGAACAAGTTATCAAATTTTAGACTAAAAAGAATAAGAATAAGAATTATTATAGATATAAAAGGATTCCAATGGTTACTGAGGAGATGTGGGCTACTCCTAGATTCACTTTGTTTTAGAGCATTATGGTGTAAATGAGGTCTTTTTATTTGCTTCTTAAGAGACTACTTTTAGTGGAGAAGCAAGTGTTGATATGATGTTCTTAATTAGGTCCTAGAAGTCAAGAGATGAGTATTTATAATTAGAGTTGGTGTGTCAAGGTGGAATATATGCTGTGGTGGTGTGAGAATGATGTAATGGTATGTTTGTGTCATTTTGGCTTCAT
Organism: Torreya grandis; assembly: GCA_037957365.1. Lineage (NCBI taxonomy): Eukaryota > Viridiplantae > Streptophyta > Pinopsida > Cupressales > Taxaceae > Torreya > Torreya grandis. The sequence continues at coordinate 161,252 of JARHVA010006358.1, forward strand.
GTTTGCTATTTAGCCTCAATTTACATGGTCAGATGGAAGGTTTCTATGTGGAAAAGGAGAATTTACAAGTTATCAATATGATATTTCTATAGATAAAGGTCTAGTGACCTTATTATAACATGCTCCATGTGTTTTATTGGTTTGAAGATATGTTGAAATAAGATTGGATATTTTCGAGTGCTCTTGGTTTTTTTAGTTTTGGTTTAAAGGCAAGCATGCCTAAAATGGGTTATAGGATATATGGGTTCCCAAAATTATGGAGGGTCAAATATTTTTCTCGAAGTGTGTGATGGTTGTCTCTAGGTGTGTAAGAATTTTTATAGGTGGGAATTGCCTATAAGGAGGTTTGTTGACCCTATTTGTTTTGAGAATCTAGAGTTTTAGTCTATGCTAGAAAAGTGGTTTGCCTTATGAGTTGAGGTCTAAATATTATTAATAGGTTGAATGGGCCAAATGGGTTGTAAAATAAATATTCAAAGAGATTTTAAGGTTTGTGTTTTTAAAATTATTCAAGTTTTTATCAAAATGGAGGCTTAATTAGCTAGTAGATTTGTGAAAGAAGTATATTGTAGACAAGGAGCTAGGTGATGCAAATAGGTGTGATTGAGTTTCATATGAGAGTGCTCTAGATATGAATTTTAATGTATTTAAAGTATGTATACTAATTTTTTTTGTCTCTACAAGTTCCAAGTAGGGATACAAGGAGTCTAAATAGGCCTAATGTGAAGATTTGATATTTTTTCTTAGTTTAACCAAAAGAGAAAGGCATGAATGTTTCAAGGTGAGTATTTTAGGTTGGCATAAGGAGGATTATGGAGTTAGTGGGATATAAATGAGATGGATTGATAATTTTTCATGATCAAAGGGGAATCTAGATTATTTAGCTTTTTAGCTCCAAGGATCAAGAAGGCTTAGAGTAGAGGTGTTTATTGTAGGCTTGGGGACATGAATTTATATTGGTGTTCCTTGAGGTGGCTTGAAAGAGAAGGCTAGTAATCCGATGTAGTGGTTATTTATGGTGTGTGGAGATCTGAAGATGTTCAAGAGGTGCAATAGCTTATAGATCTTAGGAGGAGTCCATCTTAGTGTTCTTAAGGTATGTTCAATCTATTTTTGGTGTTCATGTATGTTTAGTCCTCATTGATAGCATTGCATGATCATAAAAGAGTGTTTTCATGGTGCATTATTGAGATGTATAAATTGTTATGTAAAGATATACAGGGAGCTAACTTAGATAGTTTGAGTGACTTCTGGATTCATACATGATGTAAGGAGAAGCATTTATGAGATGTTCTAGTCATTGAGAAAATATGTTGAATCTTCATTCATAAGAAAAGGGATCTTATGAGTTCTATAGGTTAACAAATCTAAGGACTAGAGAATCCCATGTTCATATTGGTGTATTTAAAAAGGGGGAGTAATTGTTGTATATGAGGTATGTAAGTATCATGAGCACCTAGAAGTTTATTTGAATACATTCATGATGTTAAGAGAAGCCTAGTGGCTATTTAGTCCAATTTGTCATTAATGGTAAAGGGGGAGGAGTTAAAAAAGAGTTTTCCATCAATGAAAAAGGGGGAGATTATTAAAAAGTGTTGTCATTGATGTCAAATATTGTTGTCATGTGTGCATTGATGTCAAAGGTAATGATAAAGTGGTGATGTCATGATCATGATGAGTTTGAACCTAAAGTTTGAAAGGTAGTATTTGGATAAATATGAGATAAGGTAAGTATTATATGAGGCTTATCATATTGTATCTAGAATTTTTATGTGGTTTTAACTCAAAGAGATAAGACAAACATGTGAATAGTATGTTGGCATAGGCTGGGTAGCCTAGTATGTAAGTATGGATATTTAGTATATGATTAGATAGGAGTTTGATGAATGTTATGGATGGTGATGTCATATTTAATAATTCCTATGTGATGTCTAGTTTTTAATATTATTATAGTAATGCATGGTGTTCATCTGGTTCTTTATTTTTTTCATCTCAGTGTAGTTGGTTCAATGATAGAAAATTTTGAGTAGGTAGTTTGATGATGTCACCATTACCACATATGGATGATTCAAGTGGATTTGGTCATATGGGTATGATAAAATTAGTCTATATATTATATGGTTCAAATTTTAGGTCATGAGGTTGAGTGTAGTTAAAGATATGTAGGTGCAAAGTTGGCCTCTCAAACAAAAGTTCACTAAGTTTCTATACTTAGCTAGACCATCACTTTACATCATGCCAATATGTATGATCCAATAAGTTTTTGAATTTATTTTAGGTAATTATAAATTCAATAATGGTAAAATTTTTTCATGGTGATGTTTTTTATAGTGTAAAAAATGTACCCTAAATATTTGGAGTCCTGAAGTGTTTTCTAGCTTGAGATATAAATCTTCTAAGCTACACTTGTAGATTATGATGGGTCAGAGACTGTCAAGATAAACTATGTTGAATTTTGAGATCATCTAGTTAGTATATATATTGGTTAATTTCAAATAAAAAATATTGATCCAAAAGTGTGCGTAAAATTCAATATGTCAAAGAATGAATATGCTAGTGATATGTGTCACATTCACAAAGCTTAGAAAATCAACATTGAGTGTATGTTTATACTGTCAAAAGATCGATGGTATGAGTCAAATTCAAAAAGTAAAATGTGAAAAATTCACATAGAGATACCAAGTTTCATAATCTTTGGATATTAAATATTAGATCAATGGAAATCATTACAATATAAAGACCTAGTTAATCTATAGAGATTGATGAAGTGCATTTGTTCCAAAATGTCAAGAAGCAACGAGATGATTACAAGTGCTCAATGTTTAACAATAAATCAAAGGTAAATATTAGTATAATTTTGAGGGAGATTTATGATTCATATTTTTTCAAGATTTGATATTTCATTATATGTTGAAAACATGTTCAAAGTTTAATAGTTTCTTACTGACCATTGGAATTCAAATATTCAAATTTGTGAGGGAATACTAGTCTACGATTTTTGTGTTATAACTTTTGATATATGTAGAATTTGATCACAGTGTAAAAGGAAAAATTATAGAGGACTTAATGGTGCATAGATATAATTTATTTATAAGGTTAATTTTTTGAACAATCAAAGATATAGATCTCGAAAGTTGACTGTGTGTGTGTTCATGCTTTGAAAGTAACCCGAGAAGGGTAATTGAGTTATTTTTGATGGTACATCAATGTTTTAAGATAAACTAAGTGTTGGAGAGTGTTGTATACTTTATGAGGACCATATTTATGTTTTATGGAGGTTTTACCAATCTAGATTATATATAATCAAAGGCTTAAAATTTGACTATGTGTTCATTCTTGGTGATCATATGTACGGTATGATGTTTAGGATAATTGTGTTGTAGCAAAAGGGTGTTGTGATGGATGTTGTCACTTAAGGTAAACCTATAGATTATTTGGCATGGGTATATATATATATATATATATATATATATATATATATATATATATATATATATATATATATATATATATAATTGTGTTGTAGCAAAAGGGTGTTGTGATGGATGTTGTCACTTAAGGTAGACCTATAGATTATTTGGCATGGGTATATATATATATACCCATGCCAAATAATCTGAAAGTGATATTTTTTCTTAATTTTCTTAGATAAGTGTCAAAGAGATGGATGGGTCTCTATGAGACCTATAGGGACTAATGAGGCTTAATTGAAAGGCATAACTACTTTATTATGACCCATGGATGTTATGGCTGACCTAGGAAGATGTAATTGAGATATACATATGCCTTAAGGGCTAAGGAAAGTATTATGGATGACCTAGAAGATAATAATCATGAAGAGTCTATAAATAGTTAAATCAAATATGATTATTTCTAGACTTGAGATAAGGGGCTATAAGTGGAGGAAGAATATAGAGTTGATAGGTGAAGAATAATAAGAGTGCCTAGTAGATGGATTGAAGAATAGAGAAGGTTGATGAATTTTTTTATGAGCAACAGGTCATATTTCTGATGTCATAAATACTGTTCTTATAGGTTTTAAGACTTGTGAAAGAGAGGCATGTGTTAGAGTTGAAGAGTGAAGAAAAGAAGGGTGTGTGCCTAGTGGATGGGTTGTATAGTAGAGTAGGTTGATGACTATGTGTATGAACTATAAGTTATATTTCTAATGTCAAAGATAGTGCTCTTAAATGTTTGAATATTGAGGAGAGAAGAGAATGTTCAGAAGGACTTTACCATCCTAGGGGTAGGTACTTCTTGTGTAAAAGGTGTTTCACTAAAGTCTAGTCAGAAGGACTTGATGATCCTAGGGGTAGGCACTCCTTATAGAATAGGTGTTTCACTAAAGATTGTTTAGAAGGACTTGACCATCCTAGGGATAGGTGTTCCTTATGTAATGGGTGTTTTATTAAAGTCTCATTTTTTTAATACCTTATAGGATAAGTAGTCCATGTGTTTGTAGGATTGATAGTGGGTTTTATTCCCCATGAGGGTTTCCCACATTATATGTTGTGTTGATGTGATTCTCTAATTCATGATTTATATGGTGTCCTTGCTTTGATGGTAATCTAGTTTCATATGCTTGTCATGTTGATTCATGAATTTCAATGAATGAATGATAAGTGATCTAAAAGTGAAATATTAGTTGATTTATTCAACCCCCCCTCTCAATCATCTTATAACTCTAATAGGCTTGTAGAATAACTCAGTAGTTGATGTAAAACTATTCCATTTCAAAGGGCCTATCTAGAATAAAATTGGTTAAATGATAAGTATGGTCCTATGGATTGGTTGATTATATAATAAAAAAAAGTAAATAATTCATGAATATACAATTGATTCAACAATTTTTCATTTCGAACATGGATTCAACAATACATTAACAACAACTATAAGGGTTTCTAATCAAGATAAATCTTGTAAACATAAATTTAAAATTCATATCTATTATATCTAATCTAACATATGTATAAAAAAGAGAAAAAGAGGATGTAAAATAAGGAAATTTAATTTAAATTTGTAGCTAAAATAATTCTTCTTCATTTGACTTAGATGAACTCCATGAAACAAATATGTAACCTAGCTAGTACACACATAACCATAAACAAAGATTGTTAAATAATCTAAGGTATTTAGCTATGAATAAATATGTACAAAATCACCATATACATGCATATTTATTGAATAATAGTCTTCATTGCATTTCATTTTTTTAGATATTTGATTCATAAATAGAGTTTGGATACACCAAAATTAGGGGAATTACAAAAATGCTTTACTAAAACATTGGTTATGATAAAATATAACTTAGAAAAGCAATAAAATGTAGTAAATATGTCAAGTCTTCTAATAAATCATAAAACTAATCAACCAACCACTAATTTAGTGTCATGGATAGCTTTATATAAACTTATAACAACTTTTACCTATTAGGTAGGTGGTTGAAAATATTCAATGTAGGTACAAACTCAAGCATAAATTAAATGCATACCCATCTTAAAAAGATAAAATATTTTTTCATTTAATCACTAAAAACATGAAATTTTTGGGGCATCTAGATGGAATCCAACCTTAAGATAGAAAGAATCATAGTGGAGGTAAAATATCTAAACATACTAAATGCTCTAGATGGAAAAATAACCCCCTTCTACACATTAAAAGATATCACTAACAACACCAAGAAACATCTGAGGGGCATGATAAAACTCTAAATTATGCATACATATTGTGAAGGCAATGGGGTGTCAGATCTACTTGTTAATATAAGAGTAGAACTCCCTCTTTTAACTAGCTATCATAAAGAAGGCCACATCCCTAAAACCATCCAATTAGCTATATGGAATGAAATTAAAAATGGCTAGGATGGTAATCAAGATGACACATGAGTGAACATCTTTCATAAAGAGATAAGTTTCAAAAATTATGAATCTCCATTATGAAAAAGTGAGGTGGATATATTGCCTAAGGATGAAGGTATCATGGTTCCTAAGTTTATTTCAAATTGTTAAAACTAGTTTCTCTAAGAACCTCCTAAACATCTATCTCGACTCCACTAGCATAGAGCTAATGGGGTGCAACAGAGAGTTAGTAGAGCCTACCTCCTATTATGTGGTGCATGGATTAAATAATGTCTAGCAAAAATTTATTGTAGGTGGGACTCATAACTAATGTTATAGATTATCGAGCATGATGTTGATGTTGTAAGGGATTTTTTCATTGGCTAGAATAAGCATATGGTGGTGATGTGGGGAATTAAGATTGAATTTTTTAATAAATTTATAGGTGAATTCATAGGCATGATGTACAAAGGGGTGAAGGCTTACAAGGATCACATTAAAAATAAAGAACCCCTCCAACATTTATTTTGCACAAATGAGTTCATAAAAATGGATAACAAGGGTTTCCCCTATGTTGATCTCCAACCAAAATGGCCAAAGGTTTGCCTCTAGGTGATGTGATACCCAAATCTTAAGGGTAATTATAAATTAATTTTATCCCACCACTTTTTATTATTAAACCATTTCTAGTGATATGAGATTAGTTTCCCATTTTACCTCTTAAAGTCTTTGGAATAGATAACTCTTGCCAACTAGGTTAATGAATCTAACCCCATACTACATCAAGGACTTATAATGCTATTAGTAAAACATAGTAAAACCTTAAAAGATAGGGAGGTCCCCTTGGGGTGTCCTCAACTAAGGAGGACTCCCTAGAGGAGGATACTACCCTGGGATCTTACCACCATTCTATTAGTACCCCCCAAGCTAGCTTGTATAAAACCGTTACTAATGACTTCCCATTTAATTTGTTTGTCCCTAATCCCAAACCAATTATTATGGTTGAGGGTACCTCTATAGAGGTGATTTTTCCACCACTTAAGGGGTTAACTAGATTTTTTTTTTTTTTTGGCCTTTAAGGCCTACTACTATTTTGTATAACACTTTTATGATTCCTAGATATTTTCAAAACTAGGTTATTTACTTGATCAAATAAAAAAGCATGATAATTTTAGACTGATGCATTACTTTGAATTATACATGATCTAATTGAAATTTATTCCTTTTAATGGATAATTATTTTATTAATTTGAGGGGCATAAGTTTAATTCTCTAGCTATAAATGATCCTCTTGATAACTGACTATGTGCATGCATTATTTATCCTTTTATGATCCTTTGTTGGTTTGTTTGTAATGTGCGCATAATTTCTAACCTAGACCTATATCTGATTTGCTTTGAAATATTTTCCATGATCTTTTGGACTAGGCAACAATATGGTCAATGATTAATTAGATTTGATTGGACTCATAGTTCAATTGATGGATATTGGCGATCTAGATGAGTGAAATGGGTGTCAACTTTAGGTTCTAAATTAGTTCATAGAAGTCCAAGTAGAAACATTAGGAAGGCTTCCCTATTTTTTTACTTCTAGATAATTTATAGCATATTTTGAGGTTTAGACTTTTCTTCATCTTTAATGTAATGAGATATTGACAGGTGGCAGGACCCTATTGAATCAGAGCTCTATAGGTCTTCATCTAGTATTATAAGTTTTGTTTTCCCTAGATCCCTAAGATTATTCCACATGCCATGATCTTGGGGACTTACTTGATATGTGTTTGATCATACTTCTCCCATTTGTTCATGAGGAGAAAAGGAGTGAGATGATGCCACATGATATCATCCTATTCACCTAGAAGCTCCCTTACTTCTTCACTTTGTATGGATCATCTTGAATTTATAAATAAGTGGGATAATTCCATATGGAATGCTCCTAGGGACTCAAAGGGTCTCTATGTAAATTATTTTCCTTAATTTATCTATCAGAGTCAAGCTCTAAGATGTTGATAAGTGGCCACTTTTGGAGAATCTGAGCATGTAGAATAGAAACCAATCATTAGAAATTTTTGATTTTATAAATTTTAAACAAAACACCTATGTCTAAAGACTTCAAATGAAAATTACCAAGATAAAATATTGAAACAAAGAGGTAGTTAGGCCATGAAAATACAAATTGACTATGTCTCAATATATGAAATGATATGACCATTTTAGTCATTTTAGATTAGAAACAAAGTAGAAATAGACTAAAAATGAGAATAAACCATTCAATATTTCTAGACCCAAACAATTAATCCTTTAATTTTCAATAAAATTATTGAGTTTTAATGATAAAATGATACATACCATTGGCCACTTTAAGTCAAAATAGGACAAAAGTGGGTAAAAACCAAAGGGTGATCTTGTTATTCAAATAACACTATATATTTATCACAGTCTATTAATTGACACAATGAATAAATTTGAGAAAGGAAAAAACACAAAACCATAATATATGAGTCTATAAGAGAGAAATTAATAGGCTAAACTTATTTAGGGAAAATATTAATATTAATTATACAAACAATCAGAACATTTTATAATCCAAAATCAAAATTTAATGTCTAATCATTTTGATGGGCTAGATGATCATAAAATTTAAGCACATGTAATGTGTACATGGACATCCACATGTCAAGCTAGTAAGGTCATGCTATGTGGAGAGAAATTAATGATTCTAGTTACATTATCACATTAGTGTTTCATAGGCTAGGCTCAAGAAGGTATTTGATCCTTAGGAGAGAAATTAATGATTAATTTAGATAATAAAATCATATATCACTTCTAATACACTCCTAAACTTGGAAATAACACTAACAAATACCTATAATAATCACTCTTCTACACACTTGGTGAATAATCTAGGAAAACATGCTAGAAAATATCATCTTGTATTAGACAAGACCAACAAGATTGTAATAAAACATAATTTTATAAAATTTAAGTAGGTAAAATCACTTTTTTATTTATTCAAGAGTCATTCAAGTACAAATTTGGCTAGGGTTTCACCATCAACCAATAGAGGCTACCAAAAGAGTCAATATTTATAGCTTTTGAGAGAGAAGAAAGAAAAGGGAAATCCAAAGGTCACATGGAAACTTGTCAATATAATAAAAATGGTTAAAATTACATTTTAAATAGATATTGGATAAACCATGTAATGTAAAGAGGTGAAAATGTCCATCCAAGTCATGAAATTAATGAAAAATGGCATGAAACTCCTAATTTTGGCTCAAAACATTTCCTTCATGATTTGGAGCTGTTTGAATGTCACACAACTAATTGTTGATAGGTTTAATGATTTGTATAAGATTTAAGGTCTTCATTAATGCAATTCCATGCATTGGTTACATTCCTACTCATCTAGAAACTCTTGGAAGGAAGCAATCACTATCTGCAGTATTAAAAACTCCTCTTTTCTATCACCCCTCACACTTGGCCTCAAAATTGGATTTATTTTCCCATGAAAATCCATGGGAAGAAGTTAATGACACTTGTAAATACTATCCATATCCTTATAATACTTAGGTACACTTTAAAATAGCTCTAACTTAGAGTTTTCACCCTTCTCACCCTCATGTCCACTAAACTAGTTTTGACTGGCTAAAAGGAAAGCTATTTTTTGGAATCTTAGAAGTTTCTATATGGAATAAAGTGACCATAAATAGTTATAATAACTCTATATCATCCCTCTAAACTAGATTTTATCTTCTAAAACCTCTTAGAATCTATAAAATGCAAAAAATGGTGAGAAAACCTTGTTTTACATGATGTACATACAATTCCATACAACTCAATTTCATGGGGGGGGAATTAGGGAGTATTATACATGGTAAAATGTATTTCATTACCAAAAAATTCCATGTGATTATCTCTCCAAGCTTGTTTTCTTCATCAGATTCCTCTAAGGGTCTTAGATAGTTTTACCCTCTTAGCAATTATTCATAGAAATCCCACATTAAAATTTTCAATAAAATACCAAAAATTGCTTTTTAGGTCCCTCTTATAAATCTTATAAACTTATTTATTTCCAATTTAGATCCTCCAAGGAGATGTGAGCTCTAAAATTTATCTTATTGAGCTTGCTCTTCAAATTTTGCATAAGGGTGAATGGTTTTGAGCTCAAGGATGGATCTCTTGATATATCCTCTACACTCTAAAACTTCTAAAACATTTATTATGACCTAAAAATCATAACTCAATCATCTAGATAGTCTACCAAGAGTCATAAGTGAAGATGGACTACCGTTTGGCATTAGGCCTTTTCAAAACCTAATAGGTCTACTAGGCACCTTGATGAATTTGGATGTTAGGAATATTACCTCATAATTTTATTGTTATATTATGTATTTTTACACACCATTTTATCTCATAATACTACTACATACCCTTCTAATAACTTTTCTTCATCAACTTCTCTCATTCACCAACTAGACTTAGTAGAAACATGCCTAGTTCATATATGTGCAAGGGGAAATTAGGTATTTTAGGAGTCTAATATTTATATATTTCTTATTAAAAATTATTTTAATTATATAAACCTAATAATATTTTTAATAAGGTCCTAAAATCTTCACACCAATCCTCTTTCCCATTATACACTAATTAGGTCACTTTGCCAAATTCTGATTTTCCTAGACTGGCTAACCTCTGAGACAAAATAGAGAGGTATATCCCTTAATTTAAAGGAAAAATGAATATTTTTTAAGATTTAAAAATTAATGAGGATGAATTTTAGTAGAGTTTTTTCTCTTTTTTCATTATTTATGAGTTTAACCATCTCCAAATGCCCAACAAAGACCTCCAAAAACCCCATTTTCTTGCATTCTCCTAAAACCCTCTTATGAGTCACTCTTTCATGATAAAAAAATTATTTAAAGATTATTAGACATTCTTGTCATATATAATTAATTATTATGAAACTTTGGATTCATCCAAAAACACTCCCCTTTCTTGAGTTTCTCATATTTACCTTTTGAGCAAAGAGGTTTCCTGGTCCTCTATATAAATTGTTGCCCATTTGCTAAGTAGGTAAGGAATTTGATCATATTTTTAAGGTATTTATCATTTATTAGAAAAATTTTATTATTAATAAACTATTTTTACTTGTTTGTAATCTTTTTTCCATCTCCCCTTGACAAGTTCATTTTCTACCTTACCCTTATTAGCTTGCCTCCTGCCTGTAGGTGTATATAATGTTTTAGAGGGCTTGTTTAGGATGATTCTCCTTTAGAATGGTATTATGAAATAACCAAAATTACACTAATGTTGTCATAAATGACCTCAACAATGTTGAGCTCTCATTTTTATCTCATTTGTAGGTGAAATCACTAAATTGAGCTCTTTATCCATAGGACTAAGTAACCCTACCTAACTATTGTAGATGTGTGTGTACTTTATAAACTTGGGTTTTGATGTGAAGAGGTCCTTTCAATCCACACCAATGTTTCCCAATCATATATTTTATATGGTTCCTTAGAACTTTCAAAACACTACTTTGTATCAACATTTTAGATCACTGTCTGTTGATTGAGATATACACCATCTACCCCTATAGGTGCCTATTTTATCACTTGATCCTTATTAATGGTGAGTGAGGAATTGAATTAAACTATTAAAAATATAATTAAACAATATATAATTCTACCAATCCCATTAACTCTACCCAAAACCTCAACTATACCTTGTTTTCAACTTAGTGAACTGTTGATTGAGACACAGTTCTTCTCATTGATTCTTATAGCATTTATTACTTAAAATGGGTCTATTCAAGATGATAAATAATCTTCCATGAAACCTATTTTATAAAAAATGAAAAATTGATCCTACACTCACTTTTTTAAGACCTCAAAGTATCAAAATGGCATAAGGTTGGTGTCATTGATCTAACCCTATTGTAGTTGTGTGTCCTCCATATAAGGGACACCTATAGACAGTCATGGGTGTATAAAGATTTTATATAACCCTTTAATATTATGATTCAATTAATTGTACCTCATTTCACTAGTTTAGGACCCTTAGTCACAATCATTGTTCAATGTTTCTCTCTTGAATTGGTAAAAGGGTCATTTGCATCTACATGCTTGTAGATGTTATTGAAGCTTGTCAGTATGTTTGGAACATATTTGAGACCTTAAAAAAAATACCTTCTCTTACTTTCTTATCTTTATTCCTAGTAGAGGTCTTGTTTATCCTAGGGGCTATACATTCACCTCATCTTAGGCCTTGAAACCTCTTTAAATTTTGTCATAAGGGGTCTACAAAAAGCTCATTGGTCTTTATTTTTTCCCTTTTAGGGAAAACTTCCCTAGATACAGTCATGAACTTCACACAGTATTTCATGCTTATTTTTTATCAATTGGCACTTAAATTAGTCTGTTAATGCTTGATTATGCATCCCACAACAATTTTCCTCACCCATTCTATCTAAGAATTTAAGCACCCTACTTAGCCACCTATAGGTGGATATTTTGGTACATAGGTAGTGAATTTTAGTATGAGCAATATGGGGAATATCATTAATATTAAAATTTATTATTTCCTAAATCATGCCAAAACACTTTTTTTAGTCCTAGGAGTTTTGAAAATTAATTCATCTTTTCACACATTGGTATGATGTTAGTAGGACCTTGTAGGTGAATGTTTTGACTGTGTTATGCAGGCAGGGTATGAAATGTAGCAAAAAATTATGTTTAATAGTTTCAATATAACTAAAATTCACTTCCACTCCTCAAATTCATGATCTTCATTCTTGGACTCCTCAACACTAGTTCTAAACCATCCTCTTCAACTTGGAAACACTTGCAGGCATGTGAAAAGAGAAAATTAAGGCATAAAATGGTTGCCTTGGCATGTAATATGATCACATTGTTAAATTTACACCTCAAAAAACATAAAAAATAACTTAATTCAAATACTTAAGTCTTGTATTATCCAATACACCTCTATTTCCACTTCATAGATAGGATGGAAAAGTTTATGCATGGGATTGTAAAAAAAATTGTGCAAATAGTTGATAATGAAAGGAAACAATCTTGTGGAGAAAACCAAGAGGTAAAATTGTGAAACCAAAACATTAAGGAGGTGTTAATATGGATAAAAAAAAATTTAAACACTATTTAACAACAATAAGAGACCTATATAGGAGAGAGACTCAACAAATATATGTACTCCAATTCATATTATACATGGTGACACCTTCTTGCATTATGGACTAGTTTTCTAATCCAAACATTATGAAACATGAAAATAATAATGGATACAATATTATAAGTAATCCAAAATCCTCTGGAGACAACATCACCAACTATTTTATACATATTTGGCTAGAATGGAGTAAAACCTATAGGGTGCATGAAATAACTACCAAAATAGTATAGTCAACTTGTTAGAGATGGTTCATAAAGAAAATTTGATCAACATATGGATTATTTTTATGTAAATTAAGGTCTCTAATTTAAATATCATATCCAAAAATATTTTTTCCTAAAACTACTTGTGTTGTCCATACTGAGTAAAAACATGAAGGTCACTTCAGTCTGTCTAGAAAAAGAAGAAATGATCAAAATGGTTTTGGCATAAAAATGGAAATTATAGATTAAAAAATTCATATAGATGAGTATTTCTAATGTGGATATCCCCAAAATATATTTATCCATGTGTCACACTTCCCTATGTGTCATATAAGTGCCATTTTCTCCCTTTTTTAGTTGGTTTATTTAATTTTAGTTGAACAACCTAAAATATTCCAAGTTAACTAACATTAATATTGGTTAAAATGAATTATTATAAATTTTACATGAAAATAGGACACCTAGGCACCTTGATAATATTCCACTTGCATTTATGACTCTTAAAAGTACATTTAATGACTCAAAATGATAAATAAACTTATGAAACCATGACTAAGGCTAGAAATGGACTAGATAACATTAAATGACATGTACTAAACCATATTAAAATATATTTATACCTATATATCATCTAATAAAACATTTTTTACCTATAGTGATCAGTTTTACCTAAAAGTCAAACTTGTTCAACAAAAATGATGACTCATAGGGATAATATGCCTACTAAACCAATGACTAGTGGCCTTATCCTATCAAGGGCCAATAGAGTCAATGAATTATTAAATAAAAACAGAAAGTAATTTCCTAAAACACATAAAAAACAAACACAACACACCAAACCAACATAAGACAAAGTAAAACACCAAACCAACTCACACATATGCACAAACACTTAGGGAAAACAAGGAAACAACAAACTATGTACAAGGAGAGAAGAGAACCTTAGTAGTAATGTTTGATATATATACCATTTATTGGGATATGAAACTCCTCTCCATCCAACTTTGAGAGTTAGAAAGTATTGTGTTTCTTGCATTGAGTGATAACATAAGGGCCACTCCATAAAGCATCAAACTTTATGTGTTTTCCAGACTTAACCCTATCTTCATCCCACTTGATAACAATGTCTCCCTCTTTGAAAATTTTTGGCATGGATTTATTGTCAAAATATCTCTTTTTTTTTTTTTTGTCTTGGTGATCTCTCATAGTTTTCATAGATTGATATCTTTTCTCTTCAAGCTTCATCAACTCACACAACCTAACTTCCATGCTTTCATTTTCTATCAACTCTAAATAATAAGTGAGATCCAAGGATAGTAGCTCAATTGAAATAGGTAGTCTAGCTTCTCTCCCATAACCAAGAATGTATGGTGAGTTTAAAATGGCTCTTTTTGGGGTGATCCTATCATCCCAAAGAGCTACTTTTAACTTGGAATGTCAAGTCCTTTTGTTCTCCTCTATTTTTATCTTTATAGTCTTAATTAGATTATTATTGGTGGACATAGATATTCCATTCACTTATGGATAATAGATAGAGGAGGTACTAAGATAGATTCCATGTTTCAAATCCCATTCACTTGTCTTCATTCCAAGAAAAGCCAATGCATTATCTAAAATTATTATTGAAGGATCCCCAAACCTTGTCACTATGGCTTCATAGAAGTCTATAACTAAACTTTCATTTAGTTCATTGAGATGTATATAATCCACCCATATTTTAAAGTAATCTATAGTAGTCAACATCCACTTGTGAACAACACTATAACGCTGATTGATTAGGCCTATGAAATCCAAACCCCATTGCATAAAGGGTTGATCAATATAAAGTGCATGAAGGGATAAGGTAGGAAGATTTTTTTTTACCATAAAACATATCAAATTTTGGACACTTCCTTACCCAAGCATGGGTTTATTTGAACAATCTAGGCCAAAATTATCCAACCCTCATAATCCTAGTAGCTATGGTTCTTGGAGAAAAGTGACCAATAGATGGTCCATCATGAAACTAAAGAAATTTTTTATCAATATGATCTAACTCAACACACCAAAAAAATCTATCCTAAATAACATTCCATAAACAAGTACATAATGAATGGATTGTAATCTATAGTACCTTTTTCTAGTTCTATTTAGGCCTTGTGGACATTCACTAGTTTGAAGAAAATGAATCATATCTTATGTCTAACTCCTCATTGATGAAGATGTAGACATCATAATGTCATAATGAAGTGTTAAAACCTCTTTTTATTCCTCCAAGTATAAATCAAGATGCTCACATAACCCCTTCCCTTTCACTAGCTTAGTTGTCATGATTTCCACATCATACTCTATCACTTTTGTGATCCAACCAACCCTATTTTCATTAAAATATCTACTCAAAGTTAAGTATTTGACACTATGGTGAGACACCAATATGTGAATATTGTTGTTAGATAACATATTCCTAAACTTATTTAAACTTGTAACAACTAAAAGTACCTGCTTCTTAACATACGTTTATCTTACCTCATAACTTCCAAACCTTGACTAAAGAAGGTAGTAGGATACTCTAAGTTTACCTCATTTGATTGAGTAAGAATGGAAGATATTAACTCCTCATTTCCAAAGGTATAAAATTCTAAATACTTTGAAAAAATAGGACTTTTAAGATTTAAAGTTTGGGAAATGGCTTGTTTAATCTCTTCAAAACTTTCCTTCCTTCTTCTAGTCCAAGTGAAGACTTCATCCTTCCTTATCATAGAGGTTAGAGGCTTGAATAAATTATAAAAATAAAGGATAAATCTCCTTATGAAATTAATTTCTCCAAATAAACTTTTCAAACCTTTTTGTGTTTGGGCAAAGCCAATCCAAAGATTGCACTCACCCTTTTAGGATCTATGGACAATCCATCCCTTGAGATAATGTGTCCTAAGTGTTTACCTTCATGAAAATCAAACACACATTTTTATGGATTGAGAGAGATTATATAATCTCTAAATCTCTCAAAAATATACCTAATTTTATTCAAGTGATCCTTTTTATCTTTAAAAAAAATTGTGATGTCATCAAGATACACCAATACAATGTCATTTATTAGTCCTTGAAAAGCCATATCCATTACATATTGAAATGTAGCTCCACAATTAGACAATAAAAATTAATTTTTATATAAGTATATGTACCTAATTTATTAGTAAATTTTTTCTTATATTGGTCACCTTCCTTCACCAAAATATGACTATACCTAGAATACCCATCAAGGAGAGAAAACCTTTCACTACATGATACAACTTGGAAAAAAAATTCCATGGAGGGAAGAGTAAAATGTTCCTAAAAATAAACTCTATTCAATTCCATAAAATTAACACACAACCTAATTTCTCCATTATTCTTCCTAACAAGGACTAAGTTTGCCAACCAAGATAAATGCTTAATAGGAAAGATGATTTTAGACTCAATTAACTTAGTAAGCTCTTTATTCATAAGAAGTTCAATCTTAGGATTGATTGGCCTTTGTATTTCATTGATGGGATTATTATTCTAATCTATATATATGGTATGTTGAGATATGTTTGGATCAAATCCCTTAAAATCACTACACTCCCATGCAAATACATGAGAAAACTCTTTACATAACTCAATGAAAGCATGTTTCTTTTCACTATTACATACCTTCCCAATTAGAAGTAACTTATCCTTGAATATTTTTACTTTATCAAAGTTATGATACCTATTAGACATGCTTACCTTTTCATTCATTAATTTTTCATCATCATTCAAAATACTCTCAAGTGTGACTAGGCCTTTGGGGATCTTATTTGACTTCAATTGCACAATCTACCCTCCATATTTTTGTTGTAGTTTGGATTGATTCTTAGAAGAAAACTCAACCTCTTCTTGTATAAAAATTTATATTTTTTGGTCATTATCCAACATTTTACAATTAGTGACATTATTAAATATGGAGGGCCTTACAATCACCTTGAGATGTGGTTAGTTCTTATCCTCTCCTATCCCCTTTGGAACATCAAATTGAGCTCCAATTTCTACCAACATATCAACATGTTTGTTTTATTTTATTCAAATGTATGTGATGTTAAAATATTGTAAATTCTCCAAAATATCCCACACTATATGATTATATGGTTTAATCAAATAGTTCTTAGTCACATTTTGGCCTCTTACCTGATTCCCAATCAATTCACTATCACCATACACTTTTAACTCTTTCACACCTCTTTTCCTAGACCACTCAAGGCCATGAATGAGGGCCTCATATTATATCACAATAAGAGAACAATAGAATTTAAATCTGAAAGTGGAATAGTACCTTTCCTTAGATGGAGAAACCAACATTACTCCACCACTTACCCTAATCTTTCTTCTTGATCCATCAAAGAAAAGCTACCATAAACCATCCATGTCTTCACTTGGATTCATCAAATTTGTCATGAAAGAGTCATCCTTATGCATAAAATACACCCCAATACCAGCTTCATATATGAATTTTTAAGAATCATGCTCATAATTTTCATCTCCCCATTCATCTAAATATAAATCAAAAACTCCTTCAAGAGAAGATGTTGGATATTGGTCTATGTGGAGTTCCTCCTCATTAATAATGACATAATTGACATTTTTAATTTTAGGCATGTAAGGCTCCAAGTGATTGTGATGGATATATTTGTTTTCAATATTCACCTTAGTAACATACTTTGTCCTAAAAACCATTTAGGACCAATTGGGTGCCAAGTATCCACCTATCTTAGTTGTAAACTCTCTTAATAGACAAAGAGCAAAGTATAAAGGAAAATATGCCACAACCACATCATGAGGAATGTAAAAAGTAGGACAATAATGTAATATCAAGTGTAAATCCTTTACTAATCCTAGGGTCTTTGTTGGTGATCAATCCAATTGTAAAACTCCTTTAGCCATTGGCTCATACTTGAGGCCTAGTTTATCCACTATACACTGGGCATAACTAAAGTACTAGCCCCACTATCTATGATGTAATTATGAAATAAGAAATAAAAAATGATTATATATAGGTATAAAGGAGGATTTTTATCAATCTTATTTAATTTTCCATCAATGGGTTGAGTCCCATTCACCAAGACAACATTTTCATTCCTAGTTGATCCAACTTACTTACCAAGTCCTTTCAATTCTTTTTGAAGCATGTTCTTTTATCCATGTATTCTTTGTCAATACCATAGTTAAATATTCATATGAAACCTCTTCATCTGGTCCACAACATTTATATAAGGATTTATCACCTTGGAAGGTTCCTTGAAAGTACTAGTACTTTATGGTGTAGCTTGTGGAGGTGGATGTGTAGGAGAAGGCCTTACAATCTAAAACTTCCAATTTTCTTACACTTTAGGAACTGGATTAGACCCACCCACCATTGGATAATTTTTATGAGTTAAGACATGTCCTTGATTATCCCCTTATTTCTTTTAAATATCCCTCTTCTTAGACCTAGTGTTAGAGGCCACACTAGTATTCACATTGCTTGAAAACCCCAAAGGATTGATGGCACAAAACCCTCCCTCAAAATGATTTATAAGAGTTTGATCAGATTATGTTTTTCCACTCTCCATTATAATTTGAATTCAATTTTGTGTTATCATCTCAAAAGTGAGAACTTGAGATGCTTGATTTCCTTGCAATGTCATGTCTTGACTAGGCATTTTCATTAGCATATGCAACTTGGCCTTGATTTTGGTCATAGGAGGGATAACGTGGTTGTTCTTGAACAAAATTGTTTTGAGTGGGAAAAATATATTTTTAATAAGATGTAACATTAGGATTGTAACTTTGGTAAAGTTTAACTTGAGTGAATTTACCTTGTCCTTGACCATTACCTTGAAAAGGAGGTCTATTTCCTTGTCCAAACTGATTATAGGGCTAATAAGGTCTATAGCTTTGAGCTTGTTGCATTTTGAGGTAAACCAATTCATTAGTGACACTTTATAGAAAAATCTTGACTCTATGGAACTCATTTGTGGGATCAATGGTAGACATTTACTTATTAGGCAAAGGAGACAAGGTAGGTAATGTAACTTGACTAGGAGGCTACAAATTAGGGAACAATGGCATTGTTGGCCTAGGAGCAATATTACCTACTTGAAAAAGACAATTATTATCATTGATTTCATTCTCATAGGTAGTAAGGAGTATATTCCTACCCATTGATTGGATCATCATGGATACATCACTATTTAATGCTTTTAGATAGTACAAGAAGGCATAGTTTGGAGTAGGTCTCACAAGGGCTAAGATCTTATCCCATGTTTTTTGAAATCTAGTGTTAAAATCTTACATAAAATATTATTTTTCCCTCTTGATAGTGGTAAATTTATTATCTATAGATATATGATCACTCTTCTCTCCAAACCTCTTAGTCAATAGATCTCTTACTTCATCCCATGAACTAATAAAATTTTCAAGTAGAGTCCCATACCAATATAAAGATTTTATTTTGAAAGAAAATGCCAAAAAAATAATAGCCACATTATCTTGAATGATATTATGGATATTTTAGAAGTTTTATATGATTCTAATGTGTTTAATGGTATTAATATGACCCTTTCCACTAAAAGATGGAACACTCTTAAGGGCTGCTCCTAGAATTTGGTCATATTGGGAAATATTCAAAGGAGATGATCTAGCAAAGGCTAAAAAAGTTTGGTTCCTAACAATATTGGAATGTATAAAATGGGTGTTCTAGGTATACCTTATTAGTAATTTTGAATTTTTAAACACCAACTCTCTTGAATAAGAATGAGTATTCACAAACGTAAACCTTCTAGTTGAATACAAAGGCAATTGCACAAACTCAAAAGGTCTAAATTTATAAATATACCTATTGGTCACCTTTGGAATGGAAATTAGGGATTGATCATCAAAAAATATATAAAAAAATTATTATATTTACTAGGTACTAAATGCAGATGCTCTTGTAGCTACAACTATGCCAATACTGAAACTATTTTTGGATAATCTTCTAGAACTTAATGTCCCACCAGGTGTGCCAAAAAATATTGTCACTTGTATTTTCAACCATTGAGGATATTAATATCTTTCATCATCTATTTTTCACAATATAGACATCTTTCTTGTTGTGGGTAATAATTTATTGAGATGAATCTCTAGAAGGGCTAGTTCCCTTGATGTATTTTTTGAAGTACTTTCTTGCCTATCAAATTTGGATGAAAATGGTTGAAAAAATAAGTAATAAAGATAAAAAAGGTGAATAAACAATATATTATTTCCTAATATGAACTTAACTTATACTACCTAGAGCTAAATAAGGTTTCTTTCACTTAAAACTCACAGTTCAAGTTGCATTATCACATTATTGTTTCATAAGCTAGGCTCAAGAAGGTATTTGATACTTATGAGATAAAATAATGATTAATTAAGAGAATAAAGTCATATATAACTTATAATATCATCCTAAACTTAAAAATAACACTAAAAAATACCTATAATAATCAATCTTCTACACACTGGGTGAACAATCAAAGATAACTTGTTAGAAAAGATCATCTTCCACTAAACAAGACCAACACGATTTTAGTAACACCAAATTTTATAGCATGTAAGTAGAAAAAATAATTTATTTATTATTTTAAGATTCATTTTAGTATAAAATTTTCCAAGGTTTCAACATCAACCAACAGAGGCTGCCAAAAAGAGCTAAAAAAGTCAATATTTATAGCTTTTGAGAGAGAAGAAAGATAAGGGAAGTCTAAATGTCACTTAGACAATTGTAAATATAATAAAATGGGTTAAAATTACATTATAAAATCATATGGGATGAACCATGCAATTTTAGGAGGTAAAAATGTCCATACAAGTCATAAAATTTATGAAAAATGGCTTGAAACTCTAAATTTTGGCTCAATATACTACCTTCATTATTTGGAGCTATTTGAACATCCCACCTCTAACTAGGGATAGGTATTATTATTAGTATAATATTTAGTGTTTTTATTCATGAAATTACATGCATTTTTTGCATTCCTACTCATCTAGAAACTCTTGGAAGGAAGCCATCACTGTCTACAATCTTAAAAACTCCTCTTTTTTGTCACCCCTCACACTTGGCCTCAAAATTGGACTTATTTTACCATGAAAATATGTGTAAATTAGTGAATTAAAATTTTAAATACTATACATATACTTATACTACTCATGTATACTTTAAAATGGCTCACACTTAGATTTTTCACCCTTCTCACCCTTGTGTCTACTAGGCCAGTTTTGACTAGCTAAAAGGAGAGATATTATTTGGACATTTAGAAGTTTTTATATAGAATAAAATGACCATATGGAGTTATAATATGTATTTATCCTCCCTAAAAACTTTATTTTATATTCTATAACCTCCTATAATATACAAAACACAAAAAATGGTGAGAAAAATCCTATTTTGCATGATGTCCATACAATTTCATATAACTCTTTTACATGGGGGGAGACTGGGGGAGTATTCTCCATGGTCTATTAGCTTTCAGTTCTGAAATATACCATTTTGGTGGCTCTCCAATCTTATTTATTCATCAAATTCCTTAAAGGATTTTATAAGGGTTTTAGATAGTTTTACCCTCTTAGCCATTGTTCATAGAGATTGTTAGAGATTACACATTCAAGTTTCAATAAAATTCCGCAATTTATTTTTATGGACATCCTATAACTCCTCTAAACTTATTTAGTTCCAATGTATATCCTCCAAAGATACGTGAGCTCCAAAAGTTATCATATCAAGCTTGCTCTTCCAATTTTACATAAAGGTGAGTGTTTTTAGCTCAAGGATGGATCTCCTAATATGGACTACCATTTGGCATTAGGCCTTCTCAAAACCCACTAGGTCTACTTGGTACCTTGATAAATTTGGATGTTAGGAATGTTATCTCATATTTTTATTGGTTTATTAGGTATTTTTACACCCAATTTGAGCTTATAAGACTACTACATACCCTTCCAATCACATTTCTTCATCAACTTCTCTCATTCATTGGCTAGACTTAGTAAAAACTTGCCTAGTTGGTCTATGTGAAAGGAGAAATTAGGCATTTTGAGGAGTCTAATATTTATATATTAATTTTTAACACTTATTTTACTTCTATAAACCTCATCAGATGTTTATTGACATCCCAAAATCTTCACATAAAGTCTCTTTCCCATTCTACACTCATTAGGTCACTTTGCCAAATTCTAATTTTCCTAGATTGGATGACCTCTGAGAAAAAATAAAGATGTATATCCCTTATTTAAAAGAAAAAAATTAATATTTTTGGATTTTTTAAATGTCACGAGGATGAGTTTTACTATAGGGTTTGGTCTAATTGCATGATTTAGTTGTTTAACCATCTCCAAATTCCCAACAAAGACCTCAAAAACCCCTATTTTCCTGCACTCTCCTTAAACCCTCCTAAGAGTCACCCTTTCATGCTAAAAACATGCTTAAAAAATTCTTAAAAATTATTCTCATATATAATTAATTCTCATTAATCTTTGGATTCATCCAAAAACACTTCCCTTTCTTGAATTTCTTATATTTGCCTTTTGAGCAAAGAGGTTTCCAAGCCCTCTATATGGATTGTTGCCCATTTGATAATTAGGTAATGAAGTTGATCTTATTGGTAAGGAATTTAAAATTTAAGATAACCATTATGATTATTCATAAACTATTTTTCCCTTTTTTTAATATTTTTCCATCTCCCCTTGACAAGTTCATGTTCTACCTTACCCTTACTAGATTGCCTCCTACCTCTAGGTGCATATAAGGTTATAAAGGGATTTTTAAAGCTGATTTATCATTTTTAATGGTATTATGAAATCAAAAACATATCCACTGATGTGGTAATAAATTATTTCATTAAGGATGAGCTCTCATTTTTATCTCATTTGTAGGTGAAATCACCAAACTGAGCCCTTTATCCATAGGACTGAGTAACCCTTCCTAACTATTGTAGATGTGTTTGTGTACTATTTAGAATTGGTTTTTAGTGTGAATAGGCCCTTTTAATCCACCCTAGGTTTTCAAAATCATCTATTTGATCTATTATTATTCCTTGTCACTTTCAAAACACTACCTTGCATCAACATTTTAGATTATTATCTATTGACTGAGATATACACCCTCTAGCCCTATAGGTGATTATTTTATCACTTGAGCCTTATTCATGGTGAGAGAGGAACTAAATGACACTATTAAAAATATAATGAAAAAATATCCAATTCTACCAAGAACCTTAACTTTACCAAAACCTCAACTAGACCTTGCTTTCAACTTGGTGAATTATTGACTGAGATACCTTGCTTCTGATTAAATATTGTAGCATTTATTGCTTCAAATGGGTCTAGAAAATATGATAAATAATATCCCTTAAACCATATTTACTCAAAAAAGGTAAAAATTATCCTACACTCAATTTTTTAAGACCCCAATCATTAAAAGGGCATAAGGCTGGGGTTATTGATCTAACCCTATTGTAGGTGTGTGTCCTCCATACAAGGGACACATGTAGATTGTCATGGGTGTATAGAGATTTACCATAACCCTTTAATATTACGATTGAAGTCATTTAAACTCATTTAAATAATCGAGGACCCTTAGTCATAACCATTTCTCAATGTTTCTATTATGATCTTGGTGGGCAGATTCACTAACAGTCTGGGTTTTTTTTGTAGTGGTTCATTACATTTGGTATCAAAGCAACCACCCATGTTCGATTCAAAGAGAAGATGGGTTACACTAGCATTGCAGTGTTCATCTGGGGCTCCTACACGTAGTGGATCTCGTGTACGTGCATAAAGCTAGCCCAGAGTCTGGGCTTTAGAAGCGTGGTGGGATGTTATGATCCTGGTGGGTGGATTCACTAACAGTTCAGGCTTTTGGTGTAGTGTTGTTTTATAGTTTATCTCTTGAATTGGTAAAAGGGTCATTTGCATTTATAGGCTTGTAGATGTTATTGAAGCTTTTTAGTATGTTTTGGAGCATATTTGAGACATTCAAAAGCCTACATTTACTTATTTTTTGACCCTCATTCTTGGTACAAGTATTTTTTGTTCTATGGGATATACATTAATCTCATCTTATACCTTGAAACCTCTTACAATTGTGCCATATGGGGTCTACAAAAAGCTTGTTGATCTCTATTTTGGCCATTTTAGGGAAAACTTCCCTAGACCTAGTCATGACATTCACACATGATTACATGATTTTTTTTGCTAAATTGGAACTTTAATTGGTATTTAAGGCTTGATTATTCATCCCAAAACCTTAATTATGTGTCAAGTTTCCTCACCCACTCTATCTAAGCATTTAAGTACCTTGCTCAACCAATTATAGGTGGATATTTTGGTGTATAGGTAGTGAATTATAGTATAAGAAATATGGGGACTATCATGAAAATGAATGTTGATGTTTTCCTCAATCATGACAATACACTTTTTGTATTTTGATGATTTTATAACATGCATTCACCTTTACACATTGGTATGATGTCAGCAGGACCTTTTAGGTGAATGTTTTGATTATGCTATGCAAATAGGGTATGAAATGTAGCAAAACATGGTGTTTAATAGCTTCAAGACAAATAAAATTCACTTCCACTCCTCAAACTCATGATATTAATTCTTATACTCCTTGACACAATTTCAAACCATCCTCTTCAACTTGAAAACACTTGCATGCATGTGAAAAGAGCAGACAAAGGCATCAAATGGTTGCTTTGGAATGGAATATGAGCATATGGTCAAATTTACACCTACCCAAGCATATAAAAGAAATTAATTCAACTCTTAAAGTATTGTATAATTCAATACACCTGTAATACCAATTCATATATGGGATGGGAAAGCTTATGCATGGGATTACAAATAAAATTATTCAAATAGTTGAAAATGAAAGGAGAAAAACTTGGGGAACAAAATAAGAGGTAACATGGTGAAAAAACATTAAATGAGGCGATAATATGGATCATATACTTGTATAAAACAATTTCCTAGTTATATGAGACCTCTATAAGAGAGAGACACTTAGAAAACAGAAGTACTCCAACTAAAACTACACATGGTGATACCTTCTTGCATTATGGTCTAATTTTCTCATCCAAAAATTATGAAACATGAAAATAAGAATGGATACCATTTGATAAGGAAGACAAAATCCTCAAGATCTAACATTACTAATTGGTTTGTATATATTTGGTGATAATGGAGAAAAACCTATAAGGTGCACTAAATAACTAGTAAACTTGTACAATCAACTTGTTATCAATGGTTCATAAAGTACAATTGATAAATATTTGAATTATTATTATGTAAATTAAGTTCTCTAAGTGCACTATTATCTATAAAAATAATTTTTCCTAAAACTTCTTGTGCTATATGTATCGAGCAAAAACCTAAAGGTCACTTTAGTATGTCCATAAAAACAAGAAATGAGCAAAATATTTTTGGCCTCAAAATGGAACTTATAGATCAAAAAATCACATATATGAGTATTTATATGGTGGAGAGGCTCCCCAAGATCTTTCTCCATGTGGCACACTTCCCTATGTTTTGTACAAGTGTCATTTTCTCCATTTTTTAGTTAATTTGTATAATTTCAATTGAACAACCTACAATATTCCAAGGTAACTGACATTCGTATCAATTAAACTATTGTATTGGATGTTTTCCATGAAAATATGACACTTAGTCACCTTGGGAACCATGCCACTTGCCTTTATGAATCTTAAAAGCACATTTAATGACTCAAAATGATAAATAAACCTATGAGGCCATGACTAAGGCTAGAAATGGACTAGATAACATTAAATGACATGTAATAAAACCTATGACAATAGATCTAGAACCATATATCAGCTAATAAAACATGTTTTTACCTATATGGGTCCAAGTTTGACCTAAAAGTCAAACATGGTCAACATAATCTACACAAATATAAGGTAAAGTGTTCCCAAAGTAGAAGTTTTAGTATATTTGAAAAAAATTCCTAAGGTAGTCCCAGACTTAATATGTTCATGAAATTTTAGGTATTTGTATCAATCAAGTCCTTTATGAAAACTCCTTTCATCCTTGTAGATGTAATAGACCTTTTAATTTTAGACTTAATTCAAAGAGTGAATCCAATAAAATATAAAGACTATAACTTATAAATAAAAAATTTAATTATGCCATGAATAACAAGATATCTACACTTTATTAGGCTAAAATTACCATAACCCATATAATAAAATAGGTTTCATGAAATTTGGGCATGTTGTATAGGAAACAACATAACTACTCACCACACCTTAGGCACTTGCATTTTCCCTTCATTATAAGACCTGAGCATATTCCAAGTCATGGATAGTCATAAATTATCAAAAATAATATAAAATACATTATAAATTATTATTTATTAAATGGTTTTAACACATCATACATCTTCACACCATTTTATAATTGTTAAAGCTCATCTATAAAGGGATCAAAGTAGATGTCCATATTTTTAGTTAGTTTAACATTTCTGAGAAAAAATAAGTGATAGCATGAGATACTCCTTTCTTATAATAATTTACATAGGGATATTTAAATTAATAAAAAGCAATAATTATATTGAATGACTATTTTAGATTTGAGTATGGATTCATTCCATATAGAGCTAAGCTAAACCTTACAAGGTGACTTCATTTATGAATTCACTTGGCCACATTTTATTGATATGTTTTTTTATCTTTGTAGATATTTAAATTAAAAAATAATCTCTATAGGATCATCTAAGTCATATGAGCAATATTGAATCACCCAAAAATAGGTATGAGTTTTTCAATTTCAATAAGGAGTCTCAAGGTATGACTTTCATAAGAATTAGGTTATTAGATCACATTCTAAGGTCTAGTTCTAGATTATGGAGTTGAAATAGTCTCAGAGATCATTAAGTCATTATTTGTCACATAGATATAATTTGAAAGGAAATATGTGGTCACGTAGTTTATATTTTCAACTCTTAGTTGAAATTTTCATTACGCTAGTTCAAGTTCTTTAGAATCCAATGAAAATAAGATCCATAGTTTTCATGTTCCTTGGAGACATTTTATACACTTAGTTAATAAAATATGCCTTAGTTAGAATATTTAAGCTAAGTGATCATCCTAAAAACTAGTTGTGGAATCAATAGATTATATGGTGAGTTTAAATTACTAAGTTGTCAATGGGACTTTTAATATTTTCACATGAGATAACATAGGTTCATAGAGTCTATGGACGACATGTGTTGTGTTTTAATTATTCATTTGAAACTTTCAAGAAATGTGAAGATGAAGAACATAAAAGTAGATCACTGGATAATTAAAATGGTTTGTTATCTAGATTATGTGAATTTACCATGAAAATATTACATGATAATGTGGTTTAAGAAGAAATTATTTGTTATTTTGTGACTTGGAATGATAAATAATTTGTTATTTTCACACATTTTAAAATAAAATATGTTTATAATTTACATAAATAGGAAAAAAAATTAAATGATGATTTTAACTTCAGATTTGCTAATGGAAAGGGAACAAACATTGATAGTTCCCAAGGTGGGTTTTTTTTAGGTGTCCAAGGAGTAGAATGAGGTGGGATATCAATGATAATAAATTAATGTGAATCATCATTGTGTTTATTATACAACATATTTGAAGTATTTAAAAACATGTAAAACCATTAATATTTTAGTTTAAAAAATATTATGGTAAATATTTATATATGTTTTTAGTAAATGAATGATACCCACTACTCCTCTATATTATCTATTAAAATGGCGTGTATATTGTTTGAATATGCAATTACTAAATATAAAATTGTATTTTATTAGAACATTCATTTAGCTTTTGGATACCAAATCAGGTATTCTTTGATTATTTATTAATATTTTCTTAGTAGGTTAAAATTTTATCTCATATCAATCCATCAAAAAATTTATAGGAACATCATTATTTAATTCTAACCCTAACACCAATTCAAAAATATAAATTATTTGAATTAGTGACATTATTTGTTTAATCCATTATATACAAGGGAATTTGTAGATACGTGGGTTAAAATTAGGTCCTAAATTTACCCTTTCCTATTACAATAGTATACTAAATTTTATTTTATAAGAAGGGTCTTTCTTATTGATACAATATTTTTAAAATTATTTATTAATTCTATTTTTATACACAATTATTATATTAGTTTTCCTAGATTATCATGATGTAAGGATGTTAATTGTTCACATTTTCAATAATTTAGGGGGAATATCTCTTAATTAACACAAAAAATGGAATGATATTATGTATGGATTTCAAAACATGTTAAAAACATGTAATTTAAAAAAATGCTTCCTAAAAATGTAATATTATCCATATATATTGTCTCCTCAAGAGATATGTGTTGCATCCATCACTGAAACATATTATCTCATTTGAAAATTATGGAATTCCGTACAATTTTTTTCACTTCATATTTTTAAATTTTCTATCAAATTATTTATTTAATTCAGTATTATCTAAATGATAGGGTATTATTAAATTTTTCATCATTAAGGTGTTATAAATTTATGACACCTTAATTACATCAACATGTGTATGACATAAAAAAAATTAGCAATGGCATATTAATGGTGAGAAACAAAAAAAATCATGACAAGTTTCCAAATTTGTAATGTTTTAATGGTGCAACCTTATGATGGATTTAACAAAGATTTTTAAAAAGACAAATTTAAGATATAGTTATGAAAAAAATTTCTTTAAGCTAAAATTATGATAGGATAAAGCACTTTGTTGATAATGTCTTAAATGTGACTTAAAAGGCCATCTTAAATGTGACTTAAGACACATGAAATGTAGTAGTGGGACACACTTAGGTAAATTTAGGTCAGATCTCAACCAGTGAACAAGCCTAATGTAGACACATAAATTAACATTTATTGTTAAATAATGTACTTGTGACCACTCTTTTTTTGACTTATTTCACACCTCATTCCATGGTTCTTGATTTCTCTCCTTCACTTATATTATGGATGACCCATTCCAAAAAACAACCAATGATCCCAAAATAGCCATATTAAACATTATAAGAAACCTAAACTCAATTTAAGACTAATATAAAATTTTAGTTTAGCTATTCTTACCCTATAGACAAGGCCACCCTATTTGGATAATGTTGCTCCCTACTATTGCTTAGTTCTGTTAGAATTGTCTTGCTAAATAAAAACTAATGTCTCATATTTGAATTCATGCAAAAAGTGATCCCACAAGATTAGTGATCCCCACACAAGGGAATAATAAAAATATCACTATAAATCCACATTTAAATCCATTTTTTAGACAATCATATTTAATATTTAAAAATACTAGAATTTTAATTATACATTACACATTGAGAGAAAATTCTCTATTTATTCTAATTATTAGCACATATAACCCTAGTCTCCTTGAGCTAAAGTTTGAATACACCTCCAATGTCAAAATTAATTATTTAAGCACTTAATCACACTAGGATTACATAAAAACTTAGCATTGTGTGCTAGGTAATCACCCACACCATTGTAAATAGGGGAACTACATAGAGTTTAATCCTTATTTAGAGTATTGGTATGTAGGGAACACTCAACATAAGGGGTATTTAGGTTAGCATAACTTTAACCAATAACCCTTTTTTGAAATTATGTGATTACATTTTCCCTATTGATCTATTAAGCTAGGGTTATGAGGAAAATATACACAATGGATCAACGGCTCTAACATAGGAAAGCAAAACATGCAATCAAAGGTGAACTTGTCACAATAGCTTTAAAGAGTTATCATTTAAAGGACATTGATGCTCTTTAAGGATACTAATATACAACACCTCTATCTCAATCTAATGCTATTATCTAGAGATATAAGTAGACCTATTTTAGATCCATAATCAATCAACATAGTCACATAGCCTATTTTCTAGTTTCAATCATAGAACTACATCCTAGTTATCTAGCTAAGTTGTATTTATTTGGTACTTTCCCCTTTTAGCATATTTCTAAATTTAGTAATTTTTATATCAGCTTGTGCCATTTATTTCATATCTTTAGAATTCTAATTATACGTAATAGTTCATCTCATTTAGGTAATTAATTCATTTGTTTTATGAATTTGATCAAATAAATTAGTGAACCCATCTATTGATTGAATACTATAATCCATATATTTCCATAGGGTTTTTCCATCTAAATTTTGTGTTTGGGTTTAAAATCTAAAATTATGATTTCTTAATCATGTTGGATTGTTTATTAGTATTTGTATGTCTCTCTCTTATTATTCTCATTTTATCTTTAGAAAATTTAAATTGGATAAAAATGAACCTTCTCTTCCTCCTAACCCTTAAGATGGTGATATATACTTTCCCTCCAACTAGGTCCATATTATCACTATTATAAGGGGTAAGGTGGCCCACCATATAGTTCCAAATGAAGGTAACAAACATGCCCTTCCTTAATTCCTTTCACTTCCCATATATCTTGATGGTGGTGTTTATGTTCATATTAAATCAAAAGTACCTAAATTTTGTGCTTGTGAATCCCTCATGGATTAAATCATCATAATGAGTAATTTAATAAAAAAATATAAAATGAATATCTATATTTCATTTCAAAGATTACACCATGGGAAAATTAGGTCACATATGCAAATAATCCAAAATGTGTTAGTGTTAATTATACCTTTGTATTTTTATCCACAATTTTTTTTCATAATATTACTTCATATCCAAATGGGAAGTTAAAATAGAATACATCTAAAAGAAGTGATTTAAAACTTATGTAAAAGGATAATAAGAGTTAAAGTGAGATTCTAAGGTAAATGTTTTGAAATAAGTTGATAAAAATACCTCATATACATCCTATAAGGAAACAAAAATATTATTGTGCATACCATAAAATGCATCAACATCATACATGTAAATGTTTGTATTTTAAAAAAATAATATTATTGATATTATTCATCCTATAATAGATACATCAATAAAAAAACCCATATCAAAATAAGAATAAATAGAAAAAGTGGAAAAAAGGAATCAGTAAAAAAAGAACAAAGACAACAATTATGGATAATAATGTCCAATTTATATCAACAAAATATAAAACATAAAAATTAGAGAAAACAAGAGTACAAAAAGATCAAGATGAAAAAATAAAATTAAAAAAGAAACAAGATAAAAAAACATTAGTGAAAAAATGAATGTATCATAAAGGAAATATTACAAAAAGAAAAAGAACATAATTTACACAAAAAAGTGCAACCTAATCCTTAAAATATCTTTAAGAAAGGTTTTCTAAAAAAATAGGTTCAAATGAAATCTATGTCTAAAAAAGCCAATGTTACAAGTGTGGTTTCAAAGGAATCAACTCAAAAGTTCTCATAATTTATCAAGCCTTTGATTTTTAACCCTCTCACAGATGGAAAAAAATGTACCAATGTTTTGATTAATAAAATTATTGAAATGAATGTTTATATTATGACACTCATAATTTATTGGGTATGATAAGAAACACTTGAGTAATACTAGTGTATTTGGATCATTTATCAAATCCATTGAGTTACCTTTCATAGTTGGTCAAATAAATGTTCACTATTATTTCATGTATCCCCTAGTTTGCCCCCAATATAATTTTTAATTAGGAATATTAGGGATGAAACATATGGGTAAAGATGATAACCATGACACATTTTAACATGAGAATTCTATGATTACATTTTTAAGAGACTATGGAACTTATTTGAAGTAACAGATAGAAATCATAAAGGATGTCTTCAGCTAGTATACAAAAAAATGTAATTAATGGATTAATAGTAAAGATAAATTATCCAGTACATATTGTAGAAGATAAACTAGAATAATTATTCCCACAATATGGGGTAGTTGGTTTTACATATCTAGATACTTCATAATGCCATGATCCTTGACATTCACGATAGGGCATCCTTCTTATGCTAGATACATGACATATTGATGGAAAAAATCATAAAGGAGTAATTGGTTATTATGTTCCTTATCATATTTTCATATATTCAAAACTATAAAAAAATAAAATATTTAAACAAATTAAAATATCAAGGTCTATGCATGCTTAAGATTAATTATTTTACATCAGTTAATTTGTTCTAAGTTATTCAAAACTTCATTTTATCTAGTTTCATATCAAACAAGAATCAAAATTATACATGAGTGAGTGTAAAACATATAGGTTTCCATTTATAGATATTGTTTTAGATTATTTCATTATCTCAGACTCAAAAAATGAAAATTGATAACATTGCCCTATTAAGATAATAGTACCCTACACCATTATCTTATTCCACAAGTTGTGTCCTAGTGAGTACATGCTATCAATTTTGAAACCTAAACTAAACACATGCCTCTTGAAACTCATATATACATCATAAATCTCATTTGGGGCATCTCATACATAATTTATCACACTTTTTTGGATATCCCTTATTGTCCATATCTAGTTCCCTACACTATGTAAAATATATCAATATTGCTAACTTATAAATTAATATCTTACATATTACCCCCCAAGTTTTATAATATACTATTGTTAAAAATCTCTTATGTTGATCAATTACATTTATGCATGCTTGATTTCCAAATTTGATTTACCGTTTCATGCCTTATGTGTATTCTTTGTTTTTCTTGTGGACATTTGAACATGTCCTTATGTGTGTATCAAGTCATTCAATGCATTTTTATATTCATGAGAGTGAAATTTAAACATGTCCATTGTATATGGCTCCATTGGCCTTATATTGTGTGTCTTGTTTGATTTTCATGCACTCTTTGCATGTGTGCTTCATGGATAGGACACTTGTTTTATCAGTTTTTTCAATTTTTTATGTAATGATGTACATCATGCATCTTAAAATACTTTTGATGCCATGATTAATGTTATGTATCCATACCCAAATAGTTTTATTCAATTTTTAGTACTTATTTTTTCTCACTTATATGTGTGATTCATTAATAACATATAACTTAATAATGTCACCATGAATGTTTTCTGTACATGTATCTCACATCACTATTTTTATAAATTTACATATGATGATGTCATTCTTCTCCATGTTGTCACTACTACTTATATCTACATATTTTAATTAATGTGAAAACTAGTACTTACATTAGAATTATTTATGTGAGTTAATGATTATGTGCAAGAATAATTGACTAGTGAAATATGTGAGTAGTACTCACATAGATAAAATTGAGTGAGAGTTAATATGGATTGTTTTAATGATTTACAATATTTAGGATGATTTTTGAATCCTTGAACAAAGTATATTTTTAATTTATATACTATAATTTTGTGATTGAATAAAAGGTGTGAGTTTTATTTTAGTATTATTTTTTATTCAAATGTACCATTTCAATATTTGGTATCATATCCATATCAATTATAGCCATAAAAGTTTATGTCAATAATTTTATGAACATGATGCAATTTATAATAATTTAAGGTTTTATTAATAATATTTATAATGTATCTTAAAAATGTTAAGATAAACAACCCTCATATGGATCAATCAAATATGCACAACGAGCTGGAAGTTTCATTCCATCCTTGTGTTGTCATCAATGAATCCATCCATCCATTTAAATCTTACATCTTTGTGTATTCATATACATCTTATTTCAGACCTTTATGTATACCATAAATTCATACAAAGCCATTGTTGAGAGTGTAGTCCATATTTATATTGTGGAATTCATGTGCACCTACCATTCCTCCTACACATTTATCAAAAAAATTAAGGATTCATCCTCATGAATTTGTCTTTGCCTATAGTCTTAATTTATTTTATTCTAATGGATTCAATGTGTCTCCATTATTTTGAGTAGTCTTTTTAAATAGTTATAAAGGAAGTGCATTATAAAGTTTGTATTTTGTATTTATTTATCTTATAAAATTTGGTTAGGATTATATTGTCTAAAGTTTATTTTTTAAAATATGTGGTTATATTTTACATGAATGTCTTTATAAAAGTTAAAGGAATTTTCAATAATTTCAAAAATGGTTTATTGTCATTTCAATATGAGTGTTATAAATTCATAAAGTTAAAATTATATTAGTTATGTATATTTTTTATTTTGGGTCTCATAGTCCAAAAATAAGTCAAAACCTAAAGCATTTTTTTATAAGGATGCATTTTTCAGTTGAATTCAATGCCCTATCAGAGTAAAAATTATGGGGGAGGGAGGAATAAAGGAGAAATTTAATCATGTCAAAAAAATTTAAGGGAAATATTTCCAGACTTATAAATTAAGAGCCTAGTTGTTATTCATTAACACAGATATATGGGAGATTATTAATGGGAAATCACCAAAACCAAAAGATGTAAATGAAGTATTCAAATGGGAATCTAGGGATAAAAAATAAATAATGATTATTGGCCAAGGGATATAGTATTCATAAGCATAACATTTAGACCTATAAAAACCATTAAATGTCATATGGGTGACATTAAATATTATTTTTGGATTTCAAGCAAGAAGTGTAATAGTTGCCTTGAAGAAAAAGTTGTTCAAACTCAAGATGGATAAAGGTGAAAATATGGTGTATCATATCAATAAGTTTCATTCCATTTTAAATAAATTATAAGGAATAAAACTTGATGTGAATTATTATGATGTAAAATATATATTACTATATAACATTCCAGTCAGTTATTCCAACATGATTTTTACGCTAAGAAAAATAAGTCCTAGCTTAGAATATATAATTTATTGCTTGATATAAGAATAAAAAAATAATATTTATACAAAATAAAGTGTCATGTATAATAAAAATAAACTAGATAAATCATATGTCAAAATAATATCTAAATATTCTTTCAAATAATAATCAACATTCAAGGATTCAAAGAAAGGATTTATCTACTACTATTGTAAACAACTTGGTAATATAATTATAAAATACAAACAAAGAGATAAATACCTAATTTATGGAAAAATAAAAGAGAATGCAATGGATGTTGATGAATAAAAAGATAATATGAGAATACTATTCATAGAAATAATTCTAGTTATGTAGACTATGTATATTAAATGAATAAGAACAAGAGGTTGGAGGAAAATGGAGGTTGGAGAACATTAAACATCCTCTCATTATCTAATAATGATGAGGCCAATTTTTATATATTGGTATGTTATTATTTATTCTTTTATGTGTGAAAATAAGTGGTAAAATTACTATATTCCAAATGGTGGACTTCATTGTGAATGACTACAATGTTTTTAAGATGCATGAGTGAAGGTTGAACACATGTAGAGTTCATGTTTGTAGTTCTCACATTGATTACATTGATGAGTTATCATAAGTGAGTGGTTTATTAGAGGTATATGATTCTTGTTCAGAGTTACCATACTAGTTATGTTGATGAGTTCCCATCAATGAATGGTTTATGAGAGGTAGATGATTGTTTGTTACCTCTCTACCTTCAAAAATTCTTGTAAAATACATATTCCATTATTTTTATTAATAGGGTTAATGTTAGGAAAATCAATACTCACACTAGAATTATTTATATGAGTTAAGGATTGTGTTAGAATGATTTACTAGAGTGAAGAGTGTGGGTAATAGTCACATAGATAAGCATGATAAAGAGTTAATAGGGAGTAGTTGAATGATTTATGGGATTGATGATGATGTTTGACTCCTTGAATACAAGATTTATTCAATATATATAATTCACTCTCGTGATTAAATAAAAGGTGTGAGTTTTATTTTTATATTATTTTTATATTCAATTTTACCATTTTTAATACCATAGCATATCTCACATTATTTTTGTTGAGTTAAGTTATTGCAAAGGCTCAAAATATGACCTCAAATAGGAGGAATAAATAGTGTATTATCTCAAATAATAATCTTCTAAAATAAATTACATAGACTTAAATCTATAGGTATTACA
The DNA here is from genome assembly GCA_037957365.1 of Torreya grandis. NCBI lineage: Eukaryota > Viridiplantae > Streptophyta > Pinopsida > Cupressales > Taxaceae > Torreya > Torreya grandis. The sequence continues at coordinate 197,443 of JARHVA010006358.1, forward strand.
TAGTGGATCATAACCTAGACCCATAAATCACCCAAAAATAAATTTTGGATAGGATCACTCCATTTGGATAAGGACACAAGATATTTATAGAAAAAATGGGGTTATATTAAATTAAAAAACATAAAATAATCATTTATATAAGCTATCATAATCATAGGTAGTACATGATAGTTAGAAAAAACTAGAAAAAATTAGTTTCTAGAAAAATAATAAAGTTTGTCTCATATTTTCTCAGTTTGGGGGCATCATGCATGACATGTGATCCAAGTTAGCACATTTTTTTCTTATAATTTAAATTTTTATTAATTAGTCTCAATATCCATAGACACCCAAATATAAAATGGGGTCATGTGCATGGCATATGACTACATACTTGCTCAAATTTTACACTAATTTTATAGATGGAAAGGTAATCCATGTTATCCTCCATGCTATATATATATATATATATATATATATATATATATGTATATGTGTATATATATATATGTATATATATATATATATGTATGTATATATATATATATGTATATATATATGTATATATGTCTATATATATATATATACATATATATATATATGTATATATATATATGTATATATATATATGTGTATATATATATATATATATATATATATATATATATATATATATAAACCAGATCATACATTTTTTAAACTATTTTTTTCACCAATTTTTCATAAAAAATAGGCCTTATTCCATATTCAATGGATGGTTCACCTTTTTTCACTAGAATAATGTATTAGATTTCATATAGGGGTTCTAAAACTTTGGGTATACAATGATGGAGTCAAGAAAACCTTGATTTCTTAATCATAATAAAAATGTGAGTTATTAAGGAAACTAAAATTTCAATGAGGATTGGTTTATTAATAGTCTAATCCAAGATATTAAATAAACACAAAATATCTAAGGGTTTTACCCTCTATAATCACTCATTTTTTGCACTAGAAAACACAATTGTTCATTTACCCAATCAGGTGTATTCATTCCTTATTATTAAATTTATAAGTTTATTTTTTTTTAATTTCAAATTTCCATTTTAATTAAGGAATATTTTATACATGTTTCATTATATGTTTGCATGAAGCATAGGTCAACATTGTGGCTGACAATCAAGACTATTCCTCATATGTAAGTTTAGTTACATATTTTCCTTTTACTCATGTACTTTCACTTTTCATGAATTATTAAAATAAAAGTGGGAGAAAATGTAGAATAACATTTATTAATATAAAATTAACTTTAAACCTCTCATTTTTTTCACTTATCTTGTGCCTCATTCAAAAGTCCTTGATCACTCTTCTTTCCCTCCTATTATGGATGACCCATTCCCATAAGTAACTAATGATAAAAAAATAACCACTATATAAAACATTTTCAAAAAACCAAAATCACTTTTAGACTACCCAAATTTTAAGTTTATATATTCTTGGCCTCTATACAATGTCACCCTATGGAGATATTATTGATCCCTACTATTGTCTAGTTCTATTAGCAATGTCCTCTAGCCAAATAATGACTAGTTTCTCAAATTCAAATTTGTGTAACATGTCATCCAAATTTTTTTATCAAAACTTATCCAAATTAATTCCCATAAGATCATTATAAATCCAAATTTAAAACCATTTTTAACATGTGATGATTGCATATTAAAAACATACCTATTGAAACATTGGTGATCCCTATTATTGTCTAGTTCTGCAAGCAATGTCATCTCACCAAATAATGACTAGTTTCTCAAATTTTAATTTATGTAACATGTCATCCCAAAATTTTATTAGGTTAAATATTAATTAATTCTAATAATATCACTATAAAGCCACATTTTAAACCATTTTTCACATAGGAGGATTCCATATTGAAAATCACCATAATTATAATTGCACATCAACATAAAATTATCTATTTATCCCAATTATGAATACATACAAATTTAGTAATCTTGAACTAAATTATAAATACACCTCCAAGTTTATAAATTATGGTTGAATAATTTAATCACTCCAATATTGCACTAAAATTTAACATTTTACACCAACCTTTCACAAAGACCACTATAGCATGAGAGAACTACATTAGGTTTGATCCCTATTTGAATTAGTGTTATGTAATTAGTGTTCATACCATGGGGTGTTGAGTTCAAACACAAATTCAATTGATAACCCCATTTTTTGATTCAGTGATTGAATTTTCCCTATTGATCTATTGAGCTAGGGTTATAATTAAAGGAGAAGATACATAGTGGTTTTAGTGATAAATTAAAGGATCCCATATAAGGAAACACAAAATATAGATAAAGACAAACTTGTCACAATAATTTCATTTAAATATCATTTAAACCACATTATAGTCCTTAAGGACACTAACACATCATGCCCCTATCTAAATCCAACATTATTATTTGGAAATACAATAAAACACTATTTCAGATCCATAATAAATCAACACAGTCACACAACCTATTTTCCAATATCAATCATTATCTTTCAGTATGATTTTTTTATCTAATTTGTATTTCTTGATACTTTCTCTTTTTAGCAAATTAAATTTAGTAAGTGCCAAAAAATTGTCATTTATTACATATCTATAGCATATTTATTTACACTAAAATTTATCTCATTGAGGTAATTAATTAATTTATTTTCCAAATTTGGTCAAACACCTTATAATAAGTAAGGTAAAAATAAATTAAATGTATTATGTAATAGTAATTAATTATTTATATATTATTGAAAAAAATCAATTTAAAAAACCAAAAATCATTACAAAAAAAATTATAAGAGACCCAAAAATCCCAAAATTTAAAACATAAAAATAAAAATAAAAAAATCATTACACTTCCACCTATAAATCAATCTATCTCTTCATTATATTAATGTTTAAAAAAATTATCAAAGTTACACCTATGTCTCTTTGGCTTAGAAAATTGGATCAAACCTTTAAGCTAGTTTTTTTCCTTGAAGATCACTCCATTATTATATCTAAATTTATTTAGCCCAATTATATATATATATATATATATATATATATATATATATATATATAATCTTAAAAAATTGAAATTTATCAATCCAAAACCCTAAAAACCCTTTTAAAATATCCTAACCCTCACCCAAGAAATAAATAAAATCTTAAAAATATAAATATTAAAGGTTGAAATATTTATAATAAAACCATTTAAAAAATCCAAATCCATTAATTTAAGTCCTTAAAAATATTAAGTTTATAAATCCCCCACATATGAAATTAATCAATCCAAAACTTTAAAATACCCAAATATTACTTAAAATGGCAAATACAAATCTTAAAGCCCTAAATATTTATTTAAAATCCTAAATCCCCCCAATTTAACACCCTTAAAAATATAATTTTTTACAACTGTCAAATACAAATTTCATCCATCCAAACTTAAAATAGATCTAATCGCTCCCAAAATATGTCTAAAATATCACAAACCCCTTTTAAAAACTAAAATACAACCCTAAGGCCCTAAATATTTGTTTTAAACCCTATAAAACCCTAATATGTTATTTTTAAACATGAGAAAAAGTATATACCTTTGAGTTTTTAATGTAAATACCATCAAAATAATCCCTAATTTCTACACTATTAATCTTAAAATTATATGCAATAAAACTAAATAAAAAACCCACCTCTTCTTCTTTTGAATCCATGGGATGTCTTTCATATAAATTTTAAGGTTGATTGAGAGTGAAAGGCCCTTAAAAATTATTGTACCTCATTTCCAATATAGGCTCAAAAAATTAGAGGAAGTGCCTTGGACGGGCTTGATTTTACTCTAGAGCATCTCTACATTAGGAACTATGTCTTCTTGACTTACACTAATTATACTAAATACTTATTATCTTCTACCACTTATTTTCACATTGATCATCTTCTAGTAAATTGTTCCATTTAAGTAAATATGAGTGAATGAAATAAAAGTGGGAACAATACAAGGCATAATAAATGATAGTGAGCAATGCATAGTGTGTAAAAGTTAGTGTGCAAGTGATAAAGAGAAATAAAAGTAGTAAATGGTTCAACCTTTTTCCATTTTTATTATTTTATTTAAAATTTATGGATAATTTTTTTATATTTTATAATATATTTATAATATAATTAAATTTTATTAATGACACTCTTACAATATTCTTATGAAATAACTACAACTTTAAAAAAAACCATTCATGACATCCTTACAAAGAATTTTGTTTATGAAATATTAGTGATGTTTTTATGATTCCAATTAAAAATTTAATTTATTATTATAACTTATAAAAATAGTATATCTTAAAAGTGATATAAGTGTGATGTAAAGGATCAATTTAAATTTGACTTAATTTATGAAAAATTTAGTAGTATCAAATTCTAAAATATGTTTCAGTTAATTATACACATTATAAACATATGGAATTTATGTTATCATATGCACATTGTACACGTGTTAATTTATGGTAAAATATTAGATTGGAATTTATAATAATCCAAATTCAAAAGTACAAATCATTATTTATTTATTTATGGTAAAACATTTGCTTTAATAGTGGTGGCATACCATTGAATAAGGAATATGGTTATTAATGTGCATGATAATATTTTTAAGACAATTGGTATAACATTTACTTGAGGGTATTTTCCTATAAACAAAATCATGTGTCTATTTTATGAGTTGAAGATAAGACAAAGTAAACTACTTTGCAAGCATAGCTATATTTTAAGATGATAATTTGATGAGAAAATTATGATATATAATGCATGAAAAGTTAATATAAGATAAAGGATTATTGAAATTCCTCATTAAAACTAATAAATGGAAAAAACTATTATGAAACTTTAGATGACATAGCTAAGATATCAAAATTAAATTGTATGACATAAATTTTATTTATGTTACCTTTTTTTTTTGGGAATTTTATGATATATATTTTATGTTGCATATGTTTTTAAATATTTTTTTCAAATGATTTTTTATGAAAATATGTTGGGTTCATACATGTGCAAAGTAGAAAGGGAAGATGAGGTTTTATTTAAATATTTATTATAAGTACATCTATTTAGTGATTAAATATGTTGAAAGAGATATTGGTTGGTGGATATGTTGACATATGGAACATATCTTTTTAGAGGATATATTATGGAGTCTTATAAGTAAGTTGTAGTATTTATTATATTAGTAAATTAATTATTCTACATTAGGATTAGTTATATACCCATATATCATTGTGAAAAATTAATTATGAGGATAATATCATTGTATAATACATTAAGGATAAATATCATTATTAGAGTGTATATTGTAATAAGAAGGTTTACCCCTTGAAGAGACCTAAAATATTCAGGTGATTCCTTTCCCATAAATAATATTTTATGCTATTTTCCTACCTTAAAATTATTTATGAATATAACTTGTATTAAGTAATTTGGCCCATATTTCTCATGTTGTAAATCTACATCTTTATGGATATTATTCGATGTAGTTTTTATATTATATGTGAGGTTATTAACATATGGTTTTAGAGGTATTTATAGGTAAAATGGGAAATATTTTTGGATATATTATAATTTGTTCTTAAAAAAAAAATCATTATGTAAAGTCATTATCTAATACAAAATTCTAAATTAGACTATTTTTTCATGGCTAGAAAGAAGATTTAGAGAGATTTCCAAAACGTGGTAATAATAAAGATTTGGCAAAATATAAAGGGAGATACAATGATTTGAAGTTTAATCTAAAAACTTGATTTTTATGATATTTTAGGTGTGACCCTAAAATAATCATGTCTTTTATTTTGGGTGAGTGAATCAGGTGTCATTTTGTGCAATTGAAAGGAAAAATTTAGATCTTTTTTTTTCTTATCAAATTTATATTAGGAAGGTGTCAAAAATATATTTAAAATCCTAATTTTCATGGAATTTGATCAATTTATTATATATCCTTTGGATAAAATTAATAAAATACTTGAGGACATTGATGCTTATTTGCATAGAATAAATGATGCTCTTGATATAAGTTTTATTCATTTACATATAAGAGCATAATATGGAAATATAATAGTAACAAGGATAAATTTAAAGGATAACTAAAAATAATGGTATGAGATTTTTTTTCACTTAGATGGAAGTTATTTATTTATAATTATTTTCAAATATTCATCCACATATGATCAAGGTGTAGATACCTAAATCTAATCATAGGTACTTGACAATGTTAATTCTTAACATATCTTTAACCAGTTGAATTATTCTCAAATACATGATTATTATTCATCATTACTCTAGTAATTTATCTATATTTTGGATTGATCCATCTATTTACTATCACTATTATATAATAATTTATAATTTAATTCTCAAACTACCTTACATCACTCTTAGACTACTTCCCACCTCAAGATAATTGCATTTCCTTTTCTTGGGAAAGTTCACATTGTTGAGTATGGTGTCAATATGGGAAATTGATTATTAATGTTATAGTTAATTTATTAATTTTTATTTTATTTTTATAAATTTTACTTAGTTAAATTATGTCCTATATTAATTATTTGGTAAATTTAAGACACTTTCCTAGAACTTCCTAAAAATAGTTCAAATTTCTAGTTTGAGTGTAGTTCAATAAATGTATACTTAATTGAGCTAAAACACTTATCCATTCATCTCCAAAATGTGAATATTTTTTAAAGTTGATTTAATTGAAAGTAAATTTATTTTATTTAATTTCCTCTTTTTAAGAATTTTTGTTTCATAGCTTATCTAGTGTGCATGGGTTACTTACTTGCTCAGAATGGTTTCTTGCATGTTGACCTTATCTTATCAATAAGTCAACTTTATTTTATTGAGGCTACTTCTAGTTATCTTAAAGTCTATTTTTAGGAATATACTTTTATTTTACCTAGTAATTAAGTAAATATATTAATTTTTATGGATTTTATAGACATAAATTATCATTTAAGTTATCTTGTACTAAACTTGTTATAGTTATAATTATTAATAAATAATTATGCACAAAGAAGTGTGGCACAATAGTTATTTTTAAGAAAAAAAATTTCATGTGTTATTATCTAATTTTATTTTAGGTATTCAAAAAGGAAAACAAAAATTCATATATTTTCTAGTTTGAAGTTATTTAGTGTTTTTAATTTATAATCACACTTAAATACTACTAAATTAAAAACTAGTAATTTTGAAAAAAAAATGGTTGATACATATCTTTAATTTCAGATTAAATAAAAGCTTATTTACACTCCTTTCATACTTAAAAACTTCATTTGGTATTAAATCCTCATTCAATAAAGGTCATAAGGGTTTCAATATATTATCAAAAGAATAAATGGCTTTAATGAATTATTCTTCCTTTAATATTCTTATCTTTAAAGGTGATAACTTTAAATATTGTAAAGATTAGTTGAAAAGAATTTTTGTATGGAAAAGAGATTTGGAGAATGTTATCCATGAGTAAACACACATAAATATTTGAATACCTTGAATCAAGATTAAAAAATACAAAAAAGGATGAAGAAAAGGTGGATGCACAATCTTTATTCTATCTTCAATATGCCACAGACCCAAGCATCTATCTACGAGTTTTAAGATGCAATCATTCCCATGAGGCATGGAATACCCAGGAAATTTTATATCAAGAATATACTAAGGTAAGAAAATAAAAAATCCAAAATCTTAAAATGAATTTTGAAAATTTAATAATCTTAGATTAAAAAAGAGTTGGAGAATATTACATAAATATAAATGACTTAGTGTAGACAATGAGAGTTTATAAAGAGACTATACAAGATAGTTTTATAGTAATGGAAATTTTGTTATCTTTAAGTAAAAAATGGTTACATATTATGATCACTCTTGAAATTGTAAGGACATAAATACTATTAGTGTTGATGAATTGGTTGGTTCTATCTTTTCCCTTGAGGATAAGCTGAGATTATAAATAGGAGATCAAGAACAAACACTTGAAACCAAGGTAAATGTTTCAAAAACCAAAAAAATAAAAATAAGAATCAAGGGAGTTTAAAAAACTCATTCAAATTGAAAATCTAAAGCTTAATTCATATGTAAAATCAATGCATACTTTACTTGTCATTACTATAAAAAAAACTAGGGCACTTGATAAAATGTTTCCAGGTGATGACAACCAAGAATCAAACTAATCAAGATGGTGAAAAATATACATTCCAAACTAAACAAACTAAAGTTTAAGAACACATAGATTATCAACTAAAATTTACTATAGGAATAGAGAAAGTAAATAATATTTGGTTTCTTGATTCATGTTACTCAGGTCACATGAGAAGTTAGTTTCAAAAAGCTAGATGATTCTTTTAAAATCTAATTGCAATTGGGAGATGGAAAATCCATCCAAATTGAATGAAATTGTAGCATGAAAATCACCACAGGCAAAGGTAAGGGTGAAATAACAGCTATTTATTTTTTTCCAAATCTAATTCACGATCTTATTAGTGTTGGTCAATTAATAGAAAGGGTTTCAAACTAATTTTTGAAGAGGGTGTTTGTTCAATTTTTTATAATAACTCTAGAAATAGATTGATTATAAAATATTATATGGAAAATAATAAGATGGTTCCATTAAGATTTAATATTATTAAGGATGGTAATTATTTCTATACCATTGAGTATTTCAACATGTTGTGTTATTAAATATATGGTCATATACTTTGTCACTGATTGCATATTCTTGATATAAAAGGTATGGTAATAGGTCTTCCCAAGCTAGATTCAAATAAAGATGATGCATGCAAGCCATGTCTTATTAGGAAACATCATAGTGAGTATTTAAATATTAGAAAATAGAGATAAACAAATTTTTTGAGTTGGTTCATTTAAATTTATGTGGACTAATTGTTTTTATAGGTATTGATAAGCATTTGTATATCATTTCATTCATAGATGATGTTATAAGGTTTAATGGGTATTTTTGTTGAAATGAAAAATAGATATTTTTAATATTTTAAAAATTTAAAATATTTCACTTAAAAATAATGTGGGAATTCCATCAAGTCCATAATAATATATAAATGAGGTGATTTTTTTATAATTAAATTTCATGAGTTTTGTTCTTCACATGGAATAGAAAGACAACTAGCATATCCTAACACACCACAATTGAATGGTGTAGGTGAAATAAATAATAGACCTATCATTAATTTTAAAAGGACTATACACATTTGGAAACATGTTTTTGGGATTAATTAGAAAAAATAATAGTGTACATTATTAAAATAAGTCCTACAATTGCATTCAAAGACAAGACAACTTATAAAGCTTGGTATTGTAAAAAATTAGTTGTTCTTCATCTAAGGGTTCTTAAATGTTTTTATTTTGTATATGTTGTAGATGAAAAGAGGAAAAAATTACATCCAAAGAGTGTTTCTCATATTTTCATAGGTTATAGTGATTAAATCAAAGCATAAGTTTTAAAATCATACTCGTAAATTCAAAATTGTTTCAAGGGATTATAATTTATTTGAAAGTGAGGTGTTTTCTAATTAGTATCCTATACATAAAAGTGTCATAAGTGAAGGGAAGAATTATATTAAAGTATATTTTGAGGTTTAAAAATTACCACACATGTTTCTAGTTCAACATAAACTTGTTGAACCTAATAAACCCCCATTGTTTTTTTTTTGGAATGGGGACCGACTATGTTATTAAAGGTCCAGGTGTGTCTTGAAAGTCTTATTTTGAGAGATTTTTATACTTTTCACCTAAATTCATTATTAAAAAAATGTAAATGAACATGTTTTACTAATTTAGACTAACCAATTCATACTATTGTCACAAAATATTATAACCTTGAGTAGTTTTTCAATCCTACTATAATATTTGGGAAACATTGGAATACCTCTAGGCAAATGCGTTGCTTATAGCAGAGGTAGACCTCAATAATTAAGGTTTGGATCCATAGATTGACCCTTAAATTCTTATCATCTACACTAGTAGATTAATTATGTGAAAATAGATAGAAGTAGATGTGAAAATAAACTAATCTAAGGGGGTGATACATCAAAAATATCTCCATAATATTTTCATACTCTTTCACTAAGAGACATGACATACAACACTAGATTCAAAGTCCTAGAATAATCTAACATTAATATTTCAAAATAGAGGTGATATACATGAGAAATACTCAATTTAAGTGGACTAGAGATCAATTGAAAAATATAAGGATACCTTCACACTTGAAAATAGATCCATACACTTAACAAAACTTCATGTGACCAGCTAGAGTGGAACAAATTACATCAAACATGGAATGATTGAGACAAAGCAAGGATAGATGTCAATCAATTAACTATTCACTATACATCTCTTCACACATTATGAAAAGATAATATATGAAATAGAAAACAAATTTCATGTATTATTAAAAGGAAAAGTACAATATCAAACCAATAGGGCTTCACCATACTAGGTGTTGAATTAGATTACAAGAACCAAAATGGATTTCATTTATAGAATGTTAGAAAGGAGAGAGAAGAATGAAGCTCAAGAGTCACAAGAATAAGTTTCAAGCTAAGATAAAGAGTTAAATTTTTAGTAAAATATAGTATTAAATATACTAGAAAATGTTTTTTTGGACAAGTGTCCATCAAAAGCATCAAACTTCCAAAAACTAGCATACGCTACTCTCAGTTGGCTTCTTGAAACTATCTTCATCATTAGGCCTCTCTTGAGTGATAAAAACAAGACTAGGGAGATATGACACATATTAAATATAATTAAGGGCTTATAAATAATAGTTAATAGGTATTATATTCTTTCCTAACCACTGGTCTTCTTTTGAACACTTATTTTTACCATATGCAATCACCATCACTAGCTTTTTAGGCATCATTCTCACATTTGTCACACAAATGGTCTTTAGTTTCTAAATAAAATACATGTAATGGGTTATATTGAAATTTTAAATAGTCCCCTTTCCTTCCAATCCATCAAGAATACCTTAAAATTCATCCCAATTGACCTTATCATCCTCTCACTTAGTACTCACTCTCCATTTCCATTATCTCTCACAGACTACCTAAAGTGAATGACTTATCATAAGTGTTAGTGTACTTTTTTGAAGAAATAAATGGATTTATATAGGTATATTATGTCACAATTTACCTTCCCTAATGATCCTCATCCTTCAACTCTCTTTTTCACCTATAAAATAATCAAAATCTATCATGAAACCCTATTTTGTACCTTGTCCTTACAAATAGGGTACAAAACAACTATATGGGATGGATTTTGAGAGAGTATTATTTAATCTCAAAACCATTTCTAGGTCATAATATCTATCTTAGATGCATATTCACTTATTCATTTCTAATTAGGTCTCAAGCAAGAGTTTTGGAGGGTTTTAGCACATTTTGACTCTTAGTGTTTGTTCATAAAAACCAAACATTGAACCTATGAAAAAATATACTAAAATCATGATTATGACCTCATTAAACTTTTCATAGTATATTTTTTCACTATTTAACTGATCCATACTGGTCTGAGTATCCAAATATGGCCTATTGAGCTTAAGAGTGAAGACTAAGTACCCCTAAGGTGTTCTTAGGCCATAAATGACCTTTATATAATGGATCTATGAAATCCAATGAAACCAATTCACATTGTATATATATATATATATATATATATATATATATATATATATATATATATATATATATATATATATATATATATATAATTCATCTAATGAATTGGAAGGTTCACTTGGTGTTATAAATGAGATTGGACCCCTTTAGGGCTTTAGGCCTAGTATGTGCATAGTTGCTCATAACCACCTCTAATTGGTTTATTATTGTTTTGAGGCTTCCCATATCCCTTTTAATGTTTAAAAAAACCTATTATATCATTAATAAATTCTCTCAATATTTCCAAACTCATTTCCTTACCCTATTCATGTCAAATCTATAGTTTTGCCTCTATAAGAATGCCCTCTATTTGTGACAAAATAGAGAGAACTCCCCCAATTTTATCAACCAAAATAATGATATGATAGGTTATATTAGGTCATGTATATGATATTTATAAATTTTAATATCTTGGAAACACCTAAAATTCCATCAACATTTTAGCTTCCTAAGACAAACTTTCAGACTATGAGGATTGTGCATATAATTTGTATGTAGAGTTGGGTTTGTTGATTGGTCTTGATATTTTTGTCTAAAAGCTATATAGAGATTTTATATTACCAATTTGAGAGTGGTATTAAAAAATTTAGTCCATAATTAATCTATTCCAATTCCCAACTTTCACCTTTTACTGACCTAGGCCAATTTGTAAACTAATTAACTATGTTGTCTCCTAAAAAAATGGATATGCATATAGGTATCTTCCATAGTAGACCTTGTATCTCATGATACAAGATATAATCTAATTTATTTAACTCATTAAATACTTGTTTGTGTTTATGCCAATTATGCCTTAGGGTTTTCCAATGTTCAAATTGCTTACCCCAACCTATTGTCATAATACATTATAACTACAACCAATTTAAGAGGAAAAGGGCTCTGTAGGTGGTGTTTTCATGATTTATCCCTATTTATCAAAGAATTACAATATATTTAAAGTCATTTAATTAATATAAAATTTTTTTGAACTCATCTCTACCCATAGGTCTAGTCAACATCAAAACTATATACTCTTAATATCTTATCAGTCTATACTCTGGTTGTAGGTGATCATTTTGAGAGAAATAAAGGTTCTTATAGATGTTTCTCAATGCTATAACCTTTTTATTCAATTACCTAAAATTTTATTTGGGTAAATACATCATCTATCATCATATGAGGTCATTTGGTGTGATTACCATGATTTTATTTGGTTATGTTACATCATGAAACTATATAGGCTTTAAGAATAATGTGGATGATTGAGTATCTATAGTGGAAGATTTCATGAATTAAAAACCTTCTTATAGCATCCCCTCATGGTCAAAAATCCATTTTAATTTACAAGGTAGTGACCTTATTATTGGGTTGCATGATTTAAATCACCAAACTTATCTAGACCTTAGATATTTTATCATGAAAGGATCAAAATAAAGGTAGAATCTCTATTTTGGAAATATTAAGATATTATTTCCCTCAAGTAACATGATCAACTTGTGGACCTGGGATTTAAGTTATTTTACCACCTTATGAATCCACTATGATCACCATGACACTTTTAATGTTTTTTGGGACCATAATGAGACATGAAATCAGTTCAATTGACTAGCATTCAAATACTCAATCTATTATTTGGACCACCTATAGGTGTATATGAATGACACATGCCCGTGAATGGTGAATAATTAGTTAACACAATAAATATCAAACAATTTAAACATTTTAAAATGGATTTTTCACACCTTAGGATACATCTTACCAATTTTAAACCTTCATGTCTTATCCTCATGACCATGTAAGGCTCCTTTTTTACCTGCCTATATGTGGATGTCTGTAAGAAATTGATTATGCATGGATATGATTATGTTTTGCATTAATATGTTAGTCTTTGAGAATAAAAATACAAAATAATGAATTGAGTTTTATGTTTAAATAGGTTGAATACAAACTATTTCCTCTATTTTGAAGCCACTTCCATGAGAAAACACTACAAGAAATGAAAATATTGGTATGCAACCCTAATGGTGACCTCAACTAGAAAATTGAGATATCTTGGCTCATAAATTAACTTAAAAACATGAAACAAGGTTAAAAACCATGATAAAATAACTCCACACTCTCCAATACCATGTAAAATATTTGGTTTGTATGGACTAACTCAAACATAGAGGAAACCATGAGGTGATGGGGATGAGTGTGCAAAAATGAGTGGAAAAATTCCTTAACAATGGTTTATAGAGAGTTATACGCCAATCCTAGAAATATTTAAATTAAATTTTAGTGGAAAAAGGTTAATATCTCCCACCAAGTTCATTTGACCTAATTTAACTCCTATTCGTTGTACCATTAGAAAACCATTTGACTATTTTTATATGCAAATATGAGTGATGGAGGAGAAAAATGTGTTTAGACAATTTTTATGATCTAAAAATATAATAAAGCATGTAAATGAGTTGAATTCATCTATAGGGTCACTAAAAATCCTTCTACACATGCCACATTCTTTCATAATCTGAACTACTAACTAAAAACTAACTTTAACTATCTGATTTTCTTGTTCTAACATTGAAACCTCTAATTTTTTAGCTCAAGATAGTTATTTTGACACATAAATAACACATGTATGTTAAAATATTATTTTTAACACTTATCTTACATGTAAAACCATACAATCTTCATAAATGACCCCAAAAGTGGCTTTAAGTGACATGAAATGATATAAGGAATGAAAATGAATATGACCAAGGCTAGAAACATTAAAGATGATATCATTAGGATAATGGGAGAAATTTATAACTATAGGGGGCCCCTATATAAAATTTAAACTATATGGGATTGACCTATTTTGACCTATTGTCAAAATAGTCAATATTCTTGGTGATTTCATATGGGTGGCAAGTCAACTATGTTAAATACCTGTAGCCTTATCCTATCCATTAGGTTATGGAGTCACCTACCTCATTTTCTTGTATTTATGTTGAAACATCTAATTTAGTAGATAAATATAGTTACTTTGACACCTAACTAACACATGGATGTTGAAAGACACTTTGAAACACTTATCTTGCATGTAAAATCATGCGAGCTTCATAAATGACCCCAAAAGTGGATTTAAGTGACATGTAATGACATAAGGAGTGAAAATGAATATGACCAAGGATAGATACATTAAATATGAAATAATTATGACAATTGGAGACATTTCACACTCTATGGTGGCCTATATAAGTTTTCAACTATAGGGGTTTGACCTATTTTGACTTGTGGTAAAATAGTCAACATTCTTATTGATTTTGTAAGTGTGGCAAGCTAACTATGCTAAATACCATTAGAATTTTCCTATCCACTGAGATATGAAGTCACATATGCACAAGTTTGACACTCAATTTCCTTTGAAACCACACCAAACAATAATAAAATACACACAAAACAAGACACTAAAGGAAATATACATGTGTTATTAAGAACACTCATGGACCACACAATAGAAGCAAAGACACACTTATCCTCATATTCAAAAAACCTAAATTGAGGTGAAGAAGAAATCTCCTTAATTAAAGTAGTTTCAAATATGCTTCCTCTTGCAGCCCTTATAATATATGAAATAAACCTAGCATGTGAAGCATGCTTGTCAACAAATACTTACTCATGTTGATGGTCAAAAATATTTCCATCCTTATCTCTTCTTATATCTACAAGTGGATTACTTTTGGCCTTCAAGGATGTTCTATTTTTCAATCCAAAAATAGTTTTTGAACTTTCAACCTCACTAACTCTTATCATGTCTAATTGGTGCTCTTCAAATTATAGGTTAGGAGTGATCAAGACTGCCTCAGCTTCACTTTCTTTAATGTCATGATGTTATTAATGTATGAGATCATTAAACATCGCCTTTTTTTTCTCTATCACACCTAAAAATGATTTATGTTTAGATTTAGGTCTTGAATATTATTAAATCACAAACATACCTTCCTTTGATTCATGAAACTCTTTCATGACTACAAATTTTTGGACATTAGCTTCACTAAGTTCCTTTATGACTATAGACTTTTTGATAGAAGCTTGGTGCTCATCTTCATTCTTTACAAAACATTCAACTTCATGATTGGTAAGATAATCAATAGCCTTATTATTAGTCTTATCAACATACTCATAATATATACACTTCTTAGGAGAAGATTTTGACTTACCCAACTACTCAAACTCTTGACTTATGGCATTAAACCTTTGCCATATGTCATATTCTTCTTCATGAATGTTATCTTCAAGAGTTCCTTCACTAAGTGCATAATAGATTACATAGTTATTATAAACATAGTGATATATCTATTATAGGTATAATAACTAAGAAAGGGGATGGGGGGGGGGGGTGAATCAATGATTCTAGATAATCCAATTCAATTCACAACTCTTAAACATTCATCACATACAATCATGATGAATACAAATTAACCATCATAATGAACAAGGAAGATATAACAATATCAATAAAATAACACATGATATATGTGGGAAACCCAATAAAACCTACAATATGTAATACAATACTATAAATATAATATTCAACATTTATACTAGCAACAACTAATTAAGGAACATCCATCCCTTAATTTAGTCAAACACCCATCCCATAAGGAGGAACTAACCCCCTAGGAAACACAACAGTAACCCAACTACCTTGATCTAATATTCACCTCTAATTTGATTTCTTATACACCTAATGATTGACTTATCTTACCTATTCTCTTTCCCCTTTACATGATCATACACTCACACACATAATCAATACATCCAAAACACCAGTTTTAGATCACTCTTTTCTTCTTAACACATACATAATCAGAAAACCTAAATAAAATCTATCCAAACATTATTAACATGAAATATACATCATCAATAAATCCTTAGCTTTATCTACTCTTCAATCCATCCACTAAGCACACTAACTCAATCATCCTCTAGGGCTTACTCGCTCAATCTTCCTCTTCTAGGCTCATTAAGTCCAATGACCTATGTTTTTAACTTCATCACTTTGATTAGATAAGCATGAATGATGATCTTCACTCTTTATTGGTAATAAATGACTTATACCTTCTCTTTCAAAGTTTATCTCCTTCACTTGGCTCCACACTTTCACATACTCTCAACTCAATTCAAAATAGGCCAATTATGCCTAATATTTATATCATACACTCATTTAACCCATATTTGTCAAAAAATATACTTACAAAACGTTTTATACCTTTTAAACAAGTCTTTCATACATGATACATGGGTGAAACACTCCACTTTATAGGTTATAAATAGTCCTTAAGACTCAAATCCTCTATTAGGTCTTAATAAGACCCAAAACAATTAGGCCTTCACATCCACACGTCAATATTGCAACCTATTAGACCACCTTTAGATTCTAAAAATTATTATAAAAAATAAAACATATCTCCAGTATCCCATTTTCACTCTCATGTGGGTCCATGCCACCTGGAACACCAACTCAACACTTAAACCTACCAATTAGGTCTCCTTGCTCTTTAGGCCTTCAAACAAAAAAAACATAGTCTCAAACTTATGAACCTAAAACTCAAATATTTCACATATACATATGATTATATCACATGGTTCAAACATTAAGGACATATACTAAGCATCCATGTGCTTTATACACTTCAATATAGACTCTAAGTACTCAATTTAACTCTCTTAGAGTGACCACTCAAACTAGTCACATAGTCAAAATATAGTCACACTATTTTTACTCTCCATAACTGATAAGGGGCATAATATGACATAAAATATCTTCTCATAAATATTTTATACTTCCTTGAATTTTCAATATTAATTTTATTCCTCAACTCTACTCAAAACACCTTCAACTCACTCTTGCAACATGGTCAGTCAATCTGTCAATGCATTCAACAAACATAGTCAACTTCTAAGAAATTGTTCACATTAAATATGTATTGATAAAACCTCCATAATACACAAAGTTAATATTCATGGATTCTAAAACACTCTCCAATAGTTATTTCATCTTGAAAGATCAAGACACTATTAATAACAACTCAAATATCCTTCTCAGATCACTTATAGACCATGGTTAAACACATAATCAACTTTGGATATTAATAAAATTAAATATACAAACATTAAAACCTTATAAATTTATTATTAGGATGTTCCTTTAAACATTTAAAAAAATATCTTTTTACTCCATCATCAAATTATTCATATATAAAAAGTTATGGCTCAAACACTGCATACTAGTTTTTCCTTTGTTAATTTAAAAATTCAAATTCCAATAGTCACTATTCAATGTAAATATTATATGCATGTGTATTAATATTTTTCTCCATAAAATATATATCAAACATTCTTTGTTGATATCACCAAGAGTATTTTTGTCTTTACCATGCACCACTCACCATTAATCTTAAATCCTTGCTTCCAAGATCAAGCAACTTGGCATCCCCATGTGCCCTCTACGTACCCTACAATCAATATCCAATGAAATTACACCACTTATTATCCTTTCGTGAATTATTATAATCCTATTGACTTATTTATTTAATATGCACCATTGATCTTGCTCTATACTCCTTTGATTAAGACACTTGGCACCCTCTTATGCCTTTTGAGTGTCCTTTGACATATTGACTTCACACATACCATTGATCTATATTTGCATGATCATAAGCTTATATTTTTATCTTAATCTATCAAATTATATTCTCTCCATTAGATATTTTAAGTTATCACCATTAGATTTGTAAATTTATCTAAGTATAGGAACTTAGTGAATTTTGTCTGCAAGGCCAACTTTGCATTGTTATAACTTTTGCTACACTCAATTTACATACCTAAAATTTTAACCACGTGATCACCTCTCATAGGAGAATCCATCCATGTATAAAACCTATCCTAAAACATTCACACATGTGAAATATGATGTCATCAAACTACTTACTCAACCTTGTTTACCAAAATGACTACTTAAACCTAAACACTCATATGACTACTTTGATGAATTTAATTTACTTACGTAAGAACTATAATCACTTATAACAACCCATAAGGTCTATAAAACATTTCCATACCATAAAAATCATCCATCAGTTTCCTCACTAAGTCAAACACTAAAGAACTATGCAAGAACACTAAAACACACTTTGTCATTATCATTCTAGCACACATGACATCTCATCAACATCCTTGGTCACCTTGGAGACATAATTGACAAACCTCCAACAATATCACTCTTTTTCATTGATGTCAAACACAAATACAAATCTCATTATTAGACTTTGTCTCTCTCTTCAAGCACTTTCGCCCCCTTTGACATAATGACAAAGTGGGCTCATCTTTTGATCCTGAGGACCTAAAAAGACTTCAAAGACTAATAATAGGAAAGGAAAACCTATAAGAGATAATAAAAGCTCCCCATAACATTATTAATACATATTATTACCTTGAGATTCTCAAACATGCTCCATGATTACACTTTTATTTGATCATACATAGCTTTTTTTATGACAAAACATACATGAATAACATAAAATACGTGAGCTTACCTTAAAAAATTTAAGAGGGACTCCACCTAAGTAACCTAAGATTATGAACCCTTTTAGTACCTTGTTCTTTTGGAGAAAAGACCAAAAAGTCTACTTCTTCATACTAGTAGCCTTGCTTAGAGTCCTTGTAGCCCTACCTAGACCTTGCAGATCCCATAAATTTTTATGTATGAACTTTCACATATTTAAATTTAATATCTAGATAATTTTCATATGATCCATCATATATGCCAAAAATCAATACTCAGATCTTCCTTTGAAACATACTTCCTTCACAAACCTACTAGTTAATTATCCCTCTATCTGCACAAATCCTCCTCCATGGAACCAACCATGTAATTAAAAATGATTTTGAAAGAATTTTCAAGTACCCATTTGGACATTTAAATTGATTATGTAACCGAAAATCTAAAATCATTAGGCAAACCATTTTTCTAGCCTAGGCATAAACACTAGGTTTATAAGAAAAACTTAGTTAACATACCACCTTCTAGTCAACACCCATCTATGAAACATTTCTCACACCTAAAGGTCATTAATACACACTTTTGGACCAAAATTTGAGATTAGACTCTTTTGGGAACCCATACTTCCTATATCATGGTATTTTGACCTACATACTCTTAAACATAAACTAGAAAACTTGAGAGTAAACAAATTTATCCAATTACACACAAAAGACCTTAAAAACTTGAAATCACCTATAAAACACTAGAACGAGGTCAACACAATTTTATATCACACTAAGAAACCTTTACAACTTTCAATTCTTCAAATGACACCTAGAAATCTCCATACCCAGTCTACAGACCTTGTATATACAATAGTCAACATGCCAAAACACTAGAAACTAATCATGACAACATTATGACATTACCAAGCCACCTCATATAATTTCAAAAACCAAACTCAACTAATTTAAACTCTCTTTTGTATTTCATATTCTACTACATAGTCCTATGATCCTAGGACCTATATTTACAAAGCTCCCTTTTTTGTTTATGCATCAAGATTCAAGACATTATCAAAGCACCTAACTTGGTTTGATCAAGTCATCATATCAACATGCTTGATTTCACATATATATCTGACTTATTCATATCTCCAACATTACAAGAACATCTCATATATGATCCCCCTCACATCATGTACATATCTTTATGCCTCTCAAATTATCTGAGTTGTCTCCCCATAACTCCATGGTATGCACAAATTGTCATTTACATAACTCTGAGACCTTCTTCATGACCGTACATTCTCCTCATACTCCATATCAACTTAGTCTTCAATATTTCTATGCAATACAATATCTTGATAGCTCATCATCCTTGATTTCACACATATAGCTAACCTACTCCACTTGAGCTAAGACCAAGCTCTCAAGTACTTTCAAGGTACTACAATAGATCAAGCTACCTTAAAAGATGAACTATGGATGAACTATGATTTTATCCATACCTTTTTTCTACTAAAACTCATCTTCAAAATCTTATCCCTCAAAGACCTCTCTCTTTACACCAAGGACTACCTTCATCTGTTTCTTGTCATGCCATGCCAACCAAGACCCAAGAAACATCCACCATGCTTCCTCTTTTTTTAAAGTGTCTCCTTGAAGCCTAGAGAGAGACACCCCTTTGACATGGTGAGACTAAGATTCCCAAAACTTAAAATACTCCCATATCTCCCTCCATACTCTCAGTTGACTTATAGTCCTACCTCATCATCAAATTGACTTTGAATGGATTCTTGACTTTATTATTTTCTTAAAAAATTTCAAGAAATGTAGATAATAGAAAATATTAACTTTCCTTCATGTTGATCATGGAAAACAAATTATCTTTAGTCTCAAACTGATCTCTTCTAACAAACTTAGGTCTCCATAACCATGTGTGACCTATTAATTGCACATTAGGATCTTCATACACCTTATTTTTCTATGAAAACTCATTCAACTTGTTATTTAAATATATATAAATGTGACTAACTCTATGACATATAAAACAAACAAGATCATTCATAGCTTTTTCTTGATGATGATTGTGATCTTCCTTTGAGTGATTTCTTCTCATCTTGCATTCTCTAGTAATGTGGCCTAATTGATTACATGCATAATGATCCTGAGATGAATATCTCTTTGCATTGGTCTATTTAGTTGGTCTTCTATCTTTCACTCTAGGAGCCTGACTGAGCTTATATTAACTAATGGTCTTTTCTTGTAAAACTTAGCAATGTGACCAATTATTTGACAACTATAGAAAATAAAGTCTTTCATACATTTGTCTTGAATATGATAGTGATCTCCCTTTAACTGATTACTTCTTTTTATATAGTCATTTATTCTATGACTAACAACATGACAAACAAAATAATGGCCCATAAAATATTTGGCATACCTTGAAGAATTTGGCTACCTGATTGGATTCTTCATTTTGCTCTTGACCTAATCTATCTTGTTGACTTTCATGCTACCAACCTCTTTGTCTTGTCCTAATTTATTTTGATCTTCTTCACTCTTTCCTATGTTTATTAGGACCTTTTCATTCTCATCCTTTATGGAAACAAAATTAGTCTTCAATTAAACACATTCATATTCTTTAGCTCTCATGCTTATACTTGTAGACTCTAATTAACTAGGATATTTGATGGTCTCCTTATACTCCTTAGTTTATTTAGCCATGTCATCCTTAAATATACATGCTTTCTCTTCCATAGACAAGATCATTTCTTGATTCTCTTTTGCCTATCTCATGGATTTATTTGACAAACTCCCTTCAAGACACCTAACTTGTGCTTCAAGACCTTTATGTCATCCTTAAATATACATATTCCTCATTTTATGATTCCTCTTCTTGTGCTCTTTTAGTTCACCAAGTGCACTCATGATCTCATCTTCAAGACCAACTTCTTCTTCCTCATTATCATATAACTCATCTTGTTATTTATTGTTATGGTAAACTTTCTCATCTAATATGATGATATTTTCTTTTGAACAACTTTCATTTTTACACATATTATACCTTGGACCATCCTCAAGTGGTTAAACTTGCAAAAAAGGTCCCTCTCTAATACCAATTATTAAGATTTACAAGTATTGATAAGGTGGGTGAATTAGTGATGTTAGATAATTCAACTTAATTACCAACTCTTAAGCATTTAACACATACAATAATGATGCATACAAATCAACCATTACAATGAATAAGGAGGATATATCAAGATCAAGAACAATAAATGATATATGTGGGAAACCCTATTCAGGTATAAAACCCACTAAACCTTACAAGATGAACTAAAATCCTATAAAGATAAGATTCAACATTTATACTAGCACCAGTTGATCAAGTAACTCCCATCCCTTAATTTAATGAGACACCCATCCCATAAGGAGGAAACAACCTCATAGGCAACCAAGCACCAACCCAACTACCTTGGTATAATATTTACCTCTGATCTAATGTATTATACACTTGATTATGTAATTATATTATTTTCTCTCTTTCCCCTTTACAGTCTATCAAACTTTCACACACAAGCAATGCATCCAAAACACCCCTTTTGGATCACTCTTCACTTTTTAGCACATACACAATCAAAAAACCTATAAAAACATTAGAAACATGATCTATAGGTCATGCATACTATCCTCAACCTAATATTATCTTCAATGCATCCACTAGTCTCACTAACTTAATAAGCATCTAGGGCTTACTCGATAAATCTTCTTCTTCTAGGCTCATTAGGTCGAATGACCTATATGTTTACCTTCATCACCTTTATAAAATAATAATGACTAATCATTTTCACTCTCTATTGTTTCTTAATTAAATTTACCTTCACTTTCAAATTTTATATCCTTTTTTTGGCTCCACTCTTTCACATACTCTCAACTTAGTTCAAAATAGGCCAATTATACTAAGTATTTATACCATACACTTATCTAACCCATCTTGGTCAAAAAATATACTTAAAATATTTTTTGTAGATTTTAAATATGTATTCATACATGTTAAAAGGTTTAAACACTCCACTCCATAGTTTGGACATAGTCCTTAAAACTCAAATCCTCCATTAGGTCTTAATGAGACCCAAAATAATTAGACCTTCACATCCACACATTACTCTTGAAAACTCTTGGACCACATTTATCTTATACCAATTATTCAAAAAAATCAAACCTATCTCCAATATCCACTTCCTCACTCTCATATGGGTCCATGCCACTTGAAACACCAACTCAACACTTGAACCTACTAATTAGGTCTCCCTACTCTTTAGGCCTTTAAACATAGAAAACATAGTCTCAAACTTATGAAGCTAAAATTCAAAATAGACTAGTTATCTATTTAGTCTATTTATTCATGTATTATATAATACTATAAAATAGTTATTTAATTTTGAAACATCAAGAAACTATCAATATCAACTCTAATATCCTTCTTAGATCACTTACAGACCATGATCAAATAAAATAAATAAAATAGACTAAATAGACTAGTTTTTCCTTTGTTAATTTGAAAATTCAAATTCTAATAGTAATTGTTTAATGTAAATATTGAAAACAAATGAATTCATATAATTATACATAAAATATATATCAAACATACTCCATATATCTCCTTGGTAATATCCTAGTCTTTATATTGCATCTCTCACATTGATCTTAGATCCTTGCTTCTAAGATCAAGCCACTTGGCAGTCCTGTGTGCCCTCTATATGCCTTATAGTTAGTATCTAATGAACTTAAAACAATTTTTATCCATATGTGACTTTTAATAATTTTATTTAATTATTTAATTAATACTCACTATTGATCTTACTCTTCAATTTTGTGATTAAGACACTTGGCACCCTCACATGCCTTCTGAGCATCCTTTGACATATTGACTTCAAACATGTTGTTGATATCTATCTTTATGATCATATTATTACCATTGGATATTAATATATAATATTATATTATCACCATTATATATTTTTAATTCTCACCATTAGATCTCCTCTTGCAAATTTGGTTAAGTATAGAAACTTAATGAATTTTGTCTGAGAGGCCAACTTTGCACTATTATAACTTTTTCTACACTCAATGTCCAAACCTAAAATTTTAACCACATGATAATATCTCATACCTAAATCCATAAATCTATCAAAAATATCCCAAAACCTTCACATGTTTGAAATATGATGTCATCAAACTACTTACTTAGCCTTGTCTACCAAGATGATTACTTGAACCTAGACACTCATATGATTGCTCTAATGAATTTCATTTTGATTAAATAAGAACTATAAGTACTTATAACACAGTAAAAGGTCTATAAAACATGTCCATACTATCAAAATCATCCATAAATTTCCTCAATAAGTCAAACATTGAATAAATATGTAAGGACACTAAAGCATACTTTGTCATTATCATTCTAGCACAAATGACACCTCATCAACATCCTTGGTCACCTTGGGAACATTATTGACAAACCTAAAAGAATAAAATTATTTTAAAAATATCATAATAATACACATGAATCAATTAATTTCTGTTAGTATCTTTTGAAAAGGATTGTTTAATTCTTACCTCAAAATTATCATATGCTCCCTCATGGATGATGTAAGTGCCAAGATCAATTTTCTCAAAATAGGTGTATGGATCATGTCCATAGGTTTTTATACCGTAATAATATATAAAAAAATAAGAAATGCCTTAAATCTTGGATTATTTACCATTATCCATAATATCCTCCTCTTTATCATTGATGACATAATTCAAATTAGAGCTTTCTTCTACACAGCGATCAATGTGGAACTTAGCTAGTGGTTGAGTTCTTATGGTTACCTTTACTCCATACCTTGTCCTAAAGGCCAATAAGGACCAATCACCTGATAGGTATCCTATTATATTGGTTTTTAAATCTCTTGAGAGGAAGATAGCAAAGTGAGAAAGTAAATTAAAAACCATAATGTCTTGAAGGATATGGAAGTTAGGACAATCATGTAATATGACTCTCAATCCTTTGACTAGTCCTACTAACATAGTAGGTGTCCCATCAAGTTAAACTACCTCATTACTATATGGTTCATATTTTAGGCTTAATTTTTAGCTAAAACATTGGCCATTACTAAATTTCTAGATCCACTATCAATTATATAGTTATGAACAAGCTTATCCCCCATAATGAGAGTGAGGTAGAAGGGTGGAGGCTTCTTAGATTGTGTAGAGGCTTATAGAATGTTATTAGGATAATTTTTAAGATAAAAATTACCATGACCATGGATTCATTATGGAAGAATAACATGAATTATGGATAGATACTTTTACAAGAGTTCCTTTTGGCCAGGTATGTTAAAGACATCCCAAAGAGAGATAAATGCCTTATAATTCCTCAAAGAATACACAATGTTTAGAGTATGATTATTTAACTTTTATTGTGTCCTTTGAGTTAATTATGTATATGGTAATTGGGGTATGTAATTACTTGAAGTATCCTTTCCAACATTCTCTCTTGAAGGAGGTGGAGTTGTAGGAATTGTCATTCTTAAATTCATGCCTTTCTTCCTTGTAAAAGGATTCGTTAAACTTGTAAGCACACCATTAGCATCTCCTAGAGCCTTCCTCTTATCTCTAGTATTGTATGTAATTTAATTATCTCTAGTATTATATAAATTTAGTGAAACTCACTCCTTGAGACTACCACCTCCCATTAGTTTGCATTATAACTTCATCTTTTTTTGATAGTTGAGGAGTGACTCCTCCTTATGCAACCTAAGATTTATCTCCACCTTCATTTTCATTCATGAAATAACCTTGTTTCTACTCTTATCCTTACACCAAGTTGTTAAGCACTGGTGCCTTTACTCTTGTGATGGAGTGGGATTGTATACATTGGTAGGCCTATTAAAATTAGGCTTTCCTTGACCTCTTCCTTACCCATATTATTGAGGTAAAAACCTATTTACTTATTGAGGATAGGGGTAAGGATTTTGATTCACATAATGATTTATATTTTCTTACCTAAGATAATATTCTAAGAATTTAGACCTTGCTTCCAAATTAATTATCTCTTCTACCTTATTAAGACTAGTCCTTGATTTAGTGTTGGCATTGGAACTTGGGTAACATTTGGAGTAGTAAAAGAAGTGTTTGGTAGTATAGGAATGGACACTTTTTGAGGAAACTTCCTAGATTATATGAGGCCATTCTAATCTCTAATGGAAAGGTCATATGCTTCACATAAATTGTAACTACCCATGGATTATAGCATTATGGCTATGTCAATACCAATAGCCATCATATATGTGGTGAACACAAAGCTAGCAGGTGGTCTCATGGGAGGAGGCAAGCTATGTCAAGTCCTTTGTAATTTCTCATTAAAATCATGCATTATTTCTTTGGGGCCTCTTTGAATCACATTAAGCTAGTGGATGAGTGATGTGTGATCACTTTTGTATTCAAACCTTGATGTTAATATCTCTTTAAAATATTCCCAAGTTGTGATACAACCACTGGACAAAATCTTAAACAAATCAAGTGTTTTCCCTCTAAGGGACATGGAAAGGAGTCTAATAGAAATATTGACCTCAGTGACATTGTGAAAAATATATAATTTTAAGATGCCCCTAATATGCTCAATAGGTGTGGCATGACCTTCACCATTGAATGTGGGAACACTCTTTGTAGCATTAGGGGGAATGTTATCATATGAATGAAGATGGACATTATTTTAAGTATTAATGGATGGGAAGGAATAATACCTAGACATGTTCTCTTTAGGTTCTTATTCACTCTCTTGATCTTCTTAACTTTCAAAGTCTTCTTGCTTTTCAAATTATAGAATAGGTTGAGGATATTGAACTTCAAGAGGAAGTTTAGTTTGAAGAGGTGGATTGATGGGATTGAAAAATCTACTAGAAGATGAACTAGTAATGACCATAAAGTATGAGCACAAATACATTTAAAAACAATGGTCTAAAACCATATTTTACCTTGAATGAAATATCCAAATGTTAATTAGAACATCATATGTAGCTTTGATGTTGTCAAGACCAACATTTACAATGACAAGTTGTCTTTAGAAAAATAGTCCCACTGGGCATGCCAAAAATGTTTTCAAAAAATCTTTCACCCTATAAGAGTTTGTTCAACCCTACTCTAATATTTTTGAAACATTGGAATACCTATAGGCCTATGGGTTGTATATATAAGAGGTAAACCTCTAGATTTAAGTGTTAACTCTCTAGATTGATCCTTAATTACTTATCACCTGCACTATTTGATTGTTTATGTGAAAAAATAGAAGTAGACATGAAAATAAACTACTCTAGGAGGTTAATACACAATAAATATATAAAAAATATTATTATAGTCTTTCACTAAGAGACATGGCCTACAACACTAGCTTCAAAGTCCTAGAATACTTTAACATTAGTATTTCAACATGGAGGTGATATGCATGAAAAATACTCAAGGTAAGTGAACCAAAGATAATTTATAGAAATTAAGGATACTTTCACACTTTAAAATAGACCCATACACTTAAAAATACATCATGTGACTTGATAAAGTGGAGTATCTTGCATCAAACATGGAAGGATTGAGAGAAAACAAGGATAGATGTCAATCACTTGACTATTCACTATACATCTCTTCACATACTTTGACAAGATAGTATGTGAACCAAATTACATATTTCATTTATTATTCAAAGGTAAAGTAAAATATCATACCAATAGGGCTTTGCCATACCATTTGTGGAATTAGAATACAAAATCCAAAATGACTTGCATTTATAGAATGTGAGAAATAAGAGATAAGAATGAAGCTCAAAAGTCATAATAAATAGTATTTTTGTAAAAGTATCCATTAAATATACCATTAAATGTGTTTTTGTAAAATTATCCATTAGAAGCATCAAACTCCCTAGAACTAGCATAAGGTACTCTTAGTTGGCTTCTTGAAATTGATTTTATTATTAGGCCTCTCATGAGTGCTCCAAACTAGGCTAGGTAGAGATAACACATATACAATATCAATAAGGGTTTATAAAAAATATTAAATAGGCATCATATGCTTTCCTAACCATTGGTATTCTTATGAACACTTGTTTTCACCATCTACAGTCAACATCACTAGATTTCTAAACCTCATTCTCACATTTATCACCTAAATGGTGTTAATTTTCACAATCCAATCCATGTAATGGGTGATATGACACATGTTAAGAGTCCACTTTCATTCCAATACATTAATTATACCTTAAAAGGCATCTCAATTGGGCTTATCATCATCTCACTTGGTAGTCACTCTCTATTTCCATTGTTTGTCATAGATTACCTAAAGTGAATGACTTAGCAAAAGTGTTTGTGTGCTTTTTTGAAGAAATAAATGGATATACGGAGTTAAATTTATGTTTTAATTGATCTTCCCCAATGATCCTCATCCTTTAACTCTCCTTTGTACCAGTAAAATAGTCAAAATATTTCAAGAAACCTTATTATGTACCTTTTCCATACAAGTAGGATACAAACTAATTGGGTAGGATAGAGACTGAGATAATATTATTAAATAAAAAAATAATTTATAGGTCATTCTATCTCTCCTAGATGTATCTTCACTTATTTCTTTCCAATCGGGTCTAAAGCAAGGGTTTTGGAGGGTTTTAGCACATTTTGACTCTTAGAATTTGTTCATAAAAACTAGACTTTGAATCTATGAACAAATTAAACCAAAATAATTTTATGACCTCCTTCATCTTTCTCCAATATATTGGGTCACCATGAAATTTATTTTTACTAGTGTGAGCATCCAAAAATGGCCTATTAAGATTGAGAGTAAAGATTGGGTACCCTTGAGGTGTTATTAGGCCAAAAATGACCTTTTTGTGATGGTTCTATACAATCCAATGACACTAATTCACCTTATATCTATATTTTAAAGTTATCCAATTCATTTTAAGGTTAAATTTGTGTTATAAATGATATTATACCCCTTTAGGGATTTATGCCTGATCTAGGTTTGATAGGTCTGGTCTATGCATAGTTACTCATGACCACCTCTGAGTGGTTTTTTATGATTATTAGGTCTACCCTATGATTTTTCATATTTAAAAAAACCTACCATATCATTTTTTTATTCTCCCAATAGTTCCCAACTCATTTACTTACCCTATTCATGTCAAACCTATAGTTTTGCCTCTCTAGGAGTGTCATTTATTTGAGATAAAATAGATGACACTTCCCCTATTTGATCAACCAATTTGATGTTATGAAAGGTTATTTTAAGTCATATAGATGTTATGTACAATTTTTTATAGTTTTTAAACACATAAAAATCCATCAACATTTCAACTTCCTAAGATAGACTTCTAAACTATGAGGATTGTGCATAGAATTTATATGTAGAGTTGGGTTTGTTGATTGATCCTAATTATTTAGTCTAATAACTATATATAGATGTTATAATACCACTATGAGAGTGTTATTCACAGATTTAGTTCATCATAAATCTATACCATTCCCAATTTGTAATATTTAATGACCTAGGCCAATTTACAAACTGAATGACTATGTTTTATGCTCTCAAATGGGATATGCCTATAGGTATCTTACATATTATATTTTGTATATCATACAAAAAGATATAATTTAAGTCATTAAACTCATTTCATACTTACTTTTTCTTATACCAATTATTACTTGGGGTTTTCTAACATTTAAGCTACTTACTCCAGCCTATTGTCATACTACAGTCAAACTGTAGGTATCACTTTGAGACCAAAAGGGGACCTATAGGTGGGTTTTTCATTATTTATCCCTAGTGTTAAATGCATTAGGATCTATTTGAATTCATTAAATTCATATCCAACTTGTTTTAACTCATATCTACCCATAGGTCTAGTCAAAATCCAAATTGAATACTCTTAGTATCTTATCATTTTATAGTCTAGTTATAGGTGATCATTTTGAGAGAAAGAGAGGTTCGTGTAGGTGTTGCTCAATATCATAACCTTGTGATTAAATTACCTAATTTTTTTTTGGGTCACTACATCATATATAAATAGATGAGGTCACTTATTATGTAGACCATGCTTTCATTTGGTCATGTTTCCTCATGAGACTATCTAGGCTTTAAGAAAATTATGGATGACTATATATAGTGGAAGATTACATGAATTAGAAACCTTATTATATCACCATATAATGGTAAAAAAAACATTTTATTTTTTAGGGTAGTGACCCTATGACTGGGATACATGATGGAAATCACAAAACATATCTATACGTCAAATGTTTTATCATGGAAGGATAAAATGAAAGGTAGAATCCTTATTTTGGAAATATTACAATAACATTTATGTAAAGTAACTTTATCAACCTATAGACTTAGGATTTAAGTATATTTTCCACCTTATTATTTCAATATGATCACCATGACATGTTCAATGTTTTTTCAGACCTCAATGATACTTTAAACCAATTTAATTTCCTAACATTGAAATACTTAATCCTATGTCTAGACCACTTTTAGGTGCATATATAGGAGATAGGGTAGTGTCTGGTGAAGAATTAATTAACATAACTAGTCTAAATTTTTTCAAAATGGATTTTTCACACCTCAATAAACCTCTCACCAATTTTAACCTTCATGTCTAACCCTCATGACTATTTAATGCTCCTCATTTACCTAAATATAGGTGGATGTCTATAGGAAATTGATTGTGCATGAATATGACTATTTTTTGCATCACTATGTTAGTCTTTGAGACTAAAAATATAAAAAAAATGAATAGAGTTTTATTTTTAGATAGTTTTTATAAAATTTACTCCCTCTACATTTAATCCACTTACATGAGAAAACTATGTAAGAAATGAAAATATTGGTATGCAACCCCAATGGTGACCTCAACAAGCAAATTAAGATAGTTTGGCTCATCAATTTACTTCCATACATGAGAAAAAGGTTATAAAACATTAGATAAGAAATATACACTCTCCAATACCATGTATAGTACTTCTTTTAAATACACTAACTCAAAAAGAGAGGAAACCATGAGGTGATAGGGATGAGTATACAAAAATGAGTGGCAGACCTCCTTAAAAATGGTTCATATAATTTGATACACCAATAAGATACATATTTCAATGAAAATGGATTGGAAAAATGTTAATATATCCAACCAATTTCATTTTACCTAATTCAACTCCTATTGGCCATACCATCAAAAAACCATTTAACTATTTTTGCATGCAAAGGAGAACAATGGGGAGTATAATAATTTTAGGCCATTTTTTAGATCTTAAAAGTTGATAAAACATGGAAATGATTTTAAGGTACCTATAGGTTCATTTAAAATCCTTTTACATGTG
Organism: Torreya grandis; assembly: GCA_037957365.1. Classification (NCBI taxonomy): domain Eukaryota; kingdom Viridiplantae; phylum Streptophyta; class Pinopsida; order Cupressales; family Taxaceae; genus Torreya; species Torreya grandis. Next base: position 229,038 of record JARHVA010006358.1, read on the forward strand.
ACACACTCTTACATAAGCCATACAACCAGCTAAAAATTACCTTTAACTATCTAATTTTCTTGTTTCAATGTTGAAACAAGTAGTTTTTCAGCTCAATATAGTTAATTTGACACTTAGCTAACAAATTTACATTTAAAGACATTTTTAAACACTTATCTTACATGTAAAATCATAGAATCTTCATAAATTCTCCCAAAAGTGGCTTTAATTGACATGAAATGACATAAGGAGTGAAAATGAATATGACTAGGGATATAAACATTAAAAGATGATTTCATTAGGACCATGGGAGACATTTCACACTCTAGGGGGCCCATATATAAATTTTAAACTATAGGGTGTTGACCTATTTTGACTCGTGGTCAAAATTTTCAACAAATACTTTAAAAAATCACTTGCACAAGTTGTTAAAACATGCACAATTTGTGATGTCTTAGGCTTTGTAGAAATAAGTCTTTAGAAATTTTGGTTAGAATTCTATCTTCAAAGATATTCAATCCTTCACATATATATAAATCGTTGTGAAAAATAGGTCTTTTGGAATTTTTTTTTAGGTTTTTTTCATAGGTTTTTTTTGGAACTTCTATTGGTGATTTAGGTCCTTGTAATATTATCTATCATGTATTTAAGTATTTATCATAAATTTTCATCACAATATCACTCTTTGGGAAATATTTCTTCATAAATTTTATATTCTATCATTTAATCTTCATCTAAATAATTATAAGTTTCATTTTGTAATTTGTCTTCAGGATTATTGGTTTATAGAACTTTTGCATTTTAGAGAAAATGTCCAAAATTTACTCATTGATGTTTGATCTCTGGAACTTACTCTCTAGAAAAAGTGTTCATATAAAATGTTCACCATTTAATCTTTAGGAATAGATGTTTGAATCTTTTATTTTTGGTAAATTTTTTTGTAAAAAGTGTTTATAAATTTTGATTCAAAAAAGGCAACCCTCACATCCTTCACAAAAGGACCCCCATCACAGGTCTTTAGAACTTTTGTTTAGAAGATTTTTCTCCTACAAGAATTTTAGTTAACACTATTTTAATGCAACATCCAAATCCTTACTATTGAGATAATTTATGAAATAGGTAAAACTAAGTAAATAGAGTTACATAACGAGACTTGGTAAAAGGAAATGATGTGGCATTCTCTTGAACTTCTACATCATCTACATGGCATACCTACCAAAATGAAGTGGAAAAGTTTGCATTAAAAAAGTGAAGCAAGTTTATAGAAATTAGACATTAATGGCACATGAAATAAAATTTCATTTTAAATCTATATCAATGAATTGAAAACAAACTCCATGCTCATTGATCGCAAAAAAAACTTTGAGCTCACTTGCCTCCTTGAGAACAAGCCCTTGCTACCTGTGTTTTGATCATGAAGTGCATCTTGAAGAGATGAGACACTAAATTAAAGAACTAGAACTATATAATCTCAGTAAATTAACTATGGAATCCTCCTCTAAGACATTCAAAGGATCCCTACCACCATCCATATTCTATATCAAATTTTTAATTAAATATAAAGGCACCATATTTGAACTAGTAATATTCAATGAGTATTTTAATTACTCAACATTATGGGAAGTAATTAATTAGGTGGATGAACACACTTGTGAGGAGAATTTGAAACTATAATAAAGATGATTTTATGTGAACTTTCTCCCTCATAAGTGATAGGGATTAAATTTTGTAGTATCCAAGCCTGAAGTTATGCCATGTATAGACCTCATACAAGACATATTTTTAATTGGCAATGTGACTAGGGGCATGCTCTTATACCACTTAGAACACAACATTATCATTACCTACATCTTAAAAAAGTAATTCTAGTAGTATTTATCCTTTCCTATTATGTATTATACATATGAATTATAAATAGTGGTTACATGAAAAAATAGCTCAATTAATAAAACATTGATCAAATGGATAATTCCTAGGGAGACTATCATCCTCAAAGAGAAAAAATTAGTTCATGTAACTAGGTTATATATCAGATTCTATATTAGATGCCCCTCCTAAATTGGTTATATGGATACCCCAACATTTATTTCCTTCACCTTGAATGGTTTCCACTACTATATTTAATAATGACCTCAAATATACCATTTTCTCTAGGAGAGGTAATCAATGCTAAGTTGTAGGAACAAGTTTTGCATAAGGATAAGAAACCTTCAATGGGCCATTTTTATATGATTTCATACCTCTTAGATGTTTTTTTAGGCATATTGTATATTCACAATAGGTCACTCTAGATCTTATCTCTAGATTTAATTAATAACCATATATGTTACTCTTATTTTTTTATGCACATATACACCTATACCAAGAACACAACCTGCATTACAGAGGATGTATACCTTTAGGTGTGGAGGGATAATCATGAATTACCATTCCCTAGGGTATCTAAGAGCATTGATGACACATTTTTGGCTAGAGGGGACTATTTTTTGTATCTTAACTAAACTATAATTATGTTTATTGGTCAAAAGGTTGCATCTTTGCATCTCCCCAAACATGTACCAGATGAACTAGTAGAGCAGGAGATAGATTACCAGTTATAGTGGGTAATTGATGAATATTTTAAGAAGAATAATAAGAGTTCCTTCTATGGATCCTATCATTATATTGGTATAATGTGTTATGTTAATCATAAATACTTCTTAGAGGATGGCATATTTAGATAATACTACTCATTAGTCACCTTACCACATAGATATTAAGAAACTCATTGTAAAGTTAAAAATCATATTCAAGGCCTTCGTATTCCATACCAACATGAGACTTATGACCATTAATTTATGTTTATTAATTACAAAATTGATTCCCATGTCTTGGAGAGGGTATAGACAACTAGATTTGGAAAAGAACTCTTGAAATTCCTCCAAGAGGATCCCTCCATTTTGATTTCAAATATAAATATCAAGATCCCACCTTGATGTGGATGGGATTCCATATATTTTTAGATCAATAGGACTTTAAAAAATTCAATGTATTAAGGGTAACATTCACATACATTACCCATGGAAATTGAAACTATAAATCAAGAGCTTGGGGTGATTGAAGTTCCCCATGTTTCAACTTCACTCAGGAGAGCTAAGGATGAGCCAATTTGCATTGAATCTTCAAACTAAAAAGGCTAGGTTCATCCTATTTATACTTCATATAAATAAACTATAAGTGTGTAAGTATCAACCACACCAACTTAGGAGACTTCCCCCATAGTTGAAAAGGTTACTCTTTGTTATAAGAGGAAAAAAAGAGTTCAAATCCCTCTAATGAGTCTAACTATTGAAGCAACATATATAAAAGGTCCATCATGGGAGAAATAATCTACATGATGTGAGTTTATAGATGGAGAGAATGAGTTACAAAGATCCAAATTCTTAATCATCCAATACACGAAAGGCAAGGAACTACTACATGGAGACCAATTAGGTTAGGGTGCAATTCCTATTGTCTTTACATTTCCTTTGATTTATACAAATTTAGTTGTACCTTTTGTCTCCCCTATGTTTATTGGTTATTTTTATCTCATTTGTTTCCATCTTAGTCTTTCCCCTTCTATGGTTGTGTCTAATGTATAATTGTTTTCCTTTGAGCCTAGTGTCTAACCACCCTTGGTTGTCCAAAAATTAGAAGATGTTTCCTCTACCCCTATTGCCTCCACTTATTCAATAGTTTCTATTATTCCAATTATGTCCTTAGCATCCATTCCACAACTTATACTATGATTACCTCCAACACTACCTTAGAAACCCCTAATACTAAAAGGTCATCATCTAAGAAAGTCAGGGGAGCATTGGTAAGTCCACAACTACATGTATCACCAACTCAATTAGGCTTGCCAATTCCTTATTCAAGTTATTCCCAAGCTACCACTATAATATTAGCAAAGAAAGATAGGAAGAAGAAGCAAGTGTATACATTCCACTCATTTCCCCACTATGGTGGTGTGGATTGGTCTAAGGTAATTTGGCCTTCCCTTCCTGACTCATTACCTGAAGAATCCTTGAAGAAGTCATCATGTGATCTATTGGTTGAAACTACAACATAAGACACTCAACTAACTAAATCAACTCAATTGGTCATCCAATAATAGGTAGTAGATTTGGATTCACAAGCTTATAAAAGGCCAAACCTTACAATCATAGAGATACCCACAATAATATTCATTTTTGACAAATCCATAGGTAGTATCTAGAGGGTGAAGAAAATAAAAATTAAATACGAAGATGGAAGGGGGATAATTCTATAGGAGAGACAAGATGTTTTCTCATTATCAAAGAGAAAGAATAGGAAATCGTGAAGTCCCCCTATGTTGAGTATTTAAAATCCTATTTTGAAACACACAAGGATTCCCTACTTGAGCTCCACAAAGGAACATAACTAGTAAGTAGAGAGTTGGAACAAGAGTCAAAGAAAGATAGGATATAACAAAAAACCATCAATGTTCCCGTATAGATTGAAACAAATGTGCATAGTGTAGCTTCAAGACTATATAACATTTTAGAGGCCATTGCTTCAATGAGGGATGAGTTATCCCCTCAAATAACTGAAGCTACTAAATTTTTTTATTTTTTAAAGGAAGATGAGAGTATGCTAAAATTACTTGTTCTTTACATAAATGAATAAGGCATAGAGCCATCTCAATTTAATGACACCATTAGAGGCTTCAAATGTCCTCAATTTGACTATCATTCAAACACAAGAATTAAGTAAATGGGTCACAACAATATAATTAATAATGCTCAATTATGTATAACATGAGAGCCTTATTTTTAAAAAAATGGAGGATTTGAATCTCTCATAGGTGATGGAATCTATAGGCAAGCTAATTAGTAGAGATAGTTTTGACCAACTTCTCTAGCAAGCCTCATAAAACTTTAATCAAAATCTTCAGGGATTAACATTGGAAGAGATTGAAGCTAAGTTGATTTTTTCATGGAAGAAATTCACATAAGTGGAGATATTATGAATCAAATTTAAGGTCACTAAAGTTGAACATGCATGCCAAATGGAATAAATGAGAAGGGTACATAGATCATCACTTTTGAACATGGATATCATAGTATAATAGCATGATGTTAGTTTTAAGTATTTTTTAAGAATTAGACCCCAATAATAAATCTAATACTCTATCCATCACTTTAGTTTCAACCATCACTTTAGTTCCTACCATTATGACAAGCAGTTTCATGTAGTTACCATGCATACATAATCATCATTTTTTTAAGGCTAATTTTATATGTAGTCATACATATAAGAGTAGTATATTTAATTATAGTTTACTTACACTTGATGTATGAATGAAAAATTTAGATTATGAAATATTTAATCATGCATATGTTGCATGGAATTATGTAGGCAAACTTATTTTTGACATAATTGTAATTAATTATAAGTATACATGTAGTTTTGACATTAAAGTTAAAACTAAAATTATAATTAATTGATGTAAATTTGATTTTACATGAACATGGAGGATGAGGTGACCCCTTCCCAAGTCTATATATATATATATATATATATATATATATATGTAATCCATAATTTCAAAGGGTCAAGAATTTATCAATATAGGAAAATATCATTTAAATTTTCATGCAACTATATGGATGTACTTTCCTTCCATTTATGTGTAACTAAAGTTTTGCTTCTTTAGTTGTGTTAATTCAGTAATTTGAAGTGTGTAAAAATTGTAGATAATTCCCTTTATTATCATTTATATCTATTGATTTTAGATGTGAAAAATCTATTAAATAGTCAATAAGTATTATTGATTTTATGTAATTGGTCAACTATCTTAATCTCATAAGTGTGCAAGAGTGTTTCCACTTGATATAGTCTTCTAGGTGTGAGACATAACTACCTTAGATACCTTTCTAGTCAAACATATAATCTCTTGAGTAAGAGTGTGAAATATATACTATAAAAGGATAAAACTTTAGCTGAAACCCTTAAGTTTCCTATACCATTTTATACTAGACAACCTAACTTTGTTTGTCTATGAGTATGCAATAGCAACAAGAAACAAACATTAGTTCTGGAAACACTTGTACATAAAAGATCTAACCCAAAAAGTGATCCCTTAGAACCATATAGAATTCTTTTATTTTATTCCCTTCCTTCATTTTGAATTTTTTTTGCATAGGATCTACCCACTTTAGAATAGTTTCTATCCATCTATCCAACCCAGCTAAGTTTTAATTTCTTTACTAAGATTCATTTCACTTCAATAACATTGGTTAATAATTTGCATGCTTAGCCCACTAGTAAACCACAAAGTTATTTAATCTATACCTACAACTCATGCCCTAGAGTGGATTTTATCTCCATTTATATCTTAAAATGTTAAATGATACCTCCTTAAATCCATGGATGTGCACAAAACCCACATCAATAGGAAAAATATTATGTCTTCCCAAAAGACTAGTCATTTATCTTCATTAACTCCAAAAAAGAACAAGTGGTTGTTAACTACACATCCAAATAATCATATGTTAAATAATAATTATGAGAGGAGGATCAATAGGATTAAACATTAGTAAGGTATTTTTTTTATTCTTATGATTAAAATAGTATGTTTGCATTGCCATGTAGCTATTGAACTTAGAAGTTATGCAAGAGGTAGTGAAAATAAATAATGGGTCATTGTTATGAAATTAGACATGGATTAAATTCAAAATAATGATTCATGTAATATTTTTTAACCTAAATTAAATAAATATGTCACTAAAACTGAGTGTTTCTATGAGACCAAATTCAAGAGTGATAATATTGTTGACAAGATAAAAGTTGTGACTAATTGTAAAAGTATTTTCACAAACATATGGGTTTGATTATGAGGAAACCTATGAAATCATGGCACATAAATATACTATAAGACTATTTATTTATTTATCTAATTGTAAATTATGTAAAATCCAGCAATGGATGTCAAAATTGAATTCATAAATGGAGTGATTAATGAAAACATATATGTGGGGCAGCCATAAGGTTTTGCAGGAAAGGGTAAATGATTTTGGGTATATAATTTAAATAAGACTATTTTGGAATAAATAAAGATCAAAGAGGTTGCTAGTAAATAATTGATATCTAGTTATTAGATAAACTATTTGTAATAATTCAAAATGAACTAACTCTTTACATATAAGCATTGGGTTCTAATGTTTTATATGTTTGTGTCTATGTAGATGACTTGATATTTATAAGTAGATATATGGAAATGTTTAATAACTTCAAGGAATATATGAAATATTAATTTTATGTGAATTATTTCAATTATGAAGTAATTTCTTTTCATTTAAGTCTATCAAAATAAAAAGCAAATATTGATTTGTCAAGCCAAATATGCCCAATATATGTTAGATAAGTATAATCTTCAGGATTATAATCTAGTGGACACTCTAATTTTAAGTGGAAAAAATATAATCAGAGAGGATGGACACCATTTATTTTTATAATCATGGTGGGAGGTTTTATGTATCTCATTATGACAAGACCCGATATTAGTTATGCAGTTTCACTAGTTTCTAGATGTGTAGGCAACCCATCACTCAAGGTTTGATAATAATTGAGGTTAATTTTAAGATAGGTAAGTGGTACTTATAGTCATAGTACTAATTCTATACTAGTAATTTCATGATGTTTAATTTCATACATATATTTATATTTGAGAGGATCTATTGATGACAATATGTCAACTTTAGGTTATTGCTTCACACTAGGGAACTGGGTTGGTTTCATGGTCTTCAAAGAAACAATCTATAGTTACATTATAATATAATGAAGCTGAATATAGAACCATTATATAAAATTTAATATAGTTATTATATATTATAACAATATTTCATGATTTTATAGAGTCACAACTTGAGTCAACTCATATTTTTGTGATAATAATGTGACAATACAATTATCCAAGAATCTAGTTTTCTATGTTAAAACTAATCATATTGAAGTCAAAAATAATTTTGTCAAAGATTTGGTTAATGATAAACAATTTTTTATTGAATATGTGAGAATATAATATTTATTTACAAATATTATCACCAAATTATTATACAATAATATTCATGAAAGACTCAAGGAGATGATAAACATCTCTTTTTCTGCATCAAATAGGAGAATGTTAAGTATGATGCCAATATGGGAATTTAATTGTTTTAAGGTTAGATTTATTGTATTTGGTTTTTTTTTAGTTTAGGATTGTTATTTATCTTAATTATTTCCTATATTATTTATTTGGTCAATTTTAGACACATTTTAGGAACTTACTTAAAAAGAGCAAGAATGACAATTAGAGTGAAGTTCACTAAATATGTACTTAACTGAGATTAAACACTTATCAATTCATCCTGAAGATGTAAGTTCAATTTTTAGAGATGAGTTTACTAAAATTAAATTTATTTTATTCAATTTCCTATTTTTTAGGGATTGGGATGCCTAGCTTCTCTAGTGTGCATGAGTTACTTACTTACTAAGAAAGGATTCTTGCATGTTACCTTCATCTTGTCAATAAGTCAACCTAGTTTTTTTGCATCTAATTTCAGTTATATTATATTTTATTTTTTATTTTAATTAGTGGTTAATTAAATATATTAATTTAGTTATCATTTAATTCTTATTCTAGACATAACTTGTCATGCAAGTTTTATTTTAATAGGCTCATGTTAGCTTTACTTATTAACAAATAATTGTACAAAAATAAGTCTAGTGATATATATATATATATATATATATATATATATATATATATAATGTGTTAATATTTTATTTTATTTTAGGTATTCATAAATGAAAACTAGCAATCATATATTTTTTAATTTGAAGTTATTTAGTGTAATATTTGTCATTAATCACACTTACAACACTACTAGATTAACAGATAGTAATTATGGGGATAATTGGTTAATAATAGATTCAATTTAAGATTAAATCAAATCTTATTTTTACTACATACATACTTAAAACCTTAATGTATTAGGTACTTAGGTCCATTACTGTCGAACTGTCACCTTGTACAATGTTTTCCTTGCACCATTTAATGGCTAGTTTCTAAAATTCTAAGTATCAATTTGGGACAACCCACATGTTTCAAATGTTATATAAATTAATTCATTCAAAATTTTCATTATAAATAAAAATAAAATTTCATTAATTAATGGAATTGATATTTATCTAACATCTATCTATTATACTACTGTATATTGATAAAATATGCCCTATTCTTCCTAATTTCAATATCAATAAATATAATTAGTCACAAACAAAATTTTAAGCATTAAAAATCAATCCAAGATATATAATTATCAATTATTAAATCCAAATCTATATCTAAATACATATAGTCATGAAACACAATTGCACAGTCACACTAGATAGAGAACTATATATGGTTGATTCCATCATGGGGTGTATGGATATTTAGGCAATTATCAATCATCAACATGGGTGATTAGGGTTATCTCAACACATTACACTTATAATTAATTTTTGTAAGTTTATATTTCTTACAAGTATAGCTAGGATTTTCAAAGCAAGGAGAAAGGAAACATAGTTTATGTAATGCACTAATAAAATAAAAATATCTCAAACCTATTAGAACATAGGTGAAAAAAATAGATAAATAAAAATTCCATCATTTTTAAATCATAAAATTCATAATTAATAGATAGGGCCATGGTGCATTGATATCTAAAGATCAAAAACTTATATAGACATTGTTACAACCTTTATTCATAGACCTGAGCTATCACAATTATATTTTATCAAGTTTCACATTGTCAAACATTTAATATAGTCAATAATTTCAATTAAGTACCTTAATCTAAGTTTTAATTACTATTTTTAATTTATGCCACTTGTTAATTAATTTAAATTAATTTTACTTTACATTTAAATTTATGTTTAAATGTCAATTATTACATTTTGAATACTCTATTAATGTTTTATACTAGTGAAACATTATCAAATATAAAAATAGGGTAAAATAAAAGAAAATTAGTTTCAACCTACTTTTGGTTATTCACTACTAGCATAAGAGGCTCTTTCATTTTGTGTCAATAGTTTTTTAGAATTTTTCTTTTCTTTATTGGATAAGTTTGATCTTGTTTATAGTTGATGACATTTTATTGGTTGATCCATACATATATCTAGATGCTTCCTTTGAGTATTTAATTTTTATTAATGTGACTGAGTTTATTGTGTTCATTAAAGTTTTTTTATACATGATAATATTGAATCAAAATTAGAAGAAGCAAATGCAGTCATGAACCTCGATTTGGGCCTCAATCCTTGATGAAAACATATTTTCCAATCATAGGAGGAAGAAAATGCATGGATTGGACTCCATTTGGTCCCTAATATTTTAGGAAAATATATTTTGTTATGTAATGTAAGAAAATTATAATGTATAAGGTATTTTAAAGATTAATTTATAGGATATTGTAATTTTTTCAAAGAATTTAACTTAACCTACAATATTTTGTATTGTTTAAAATTATATTATTTTTATGCTATTTGAGGTGAGTCACACTTTATTAAATTAGTTACCTTATGTGGGAATTATCTTTAACCTTAAAGATACTTCTAAATTTATGAAATTATATTTATTTATATGAGCCAATGAGTGATATTTATTGGTTAGAGTGAATGAGAGTGCATACTTTTGAGGTCATCTATATCCATGTGTTTGAATTGTTATTTAGAATATATTTCATGAACAAGTTTATATACTATTAGTAGGAAATAATAATACATATATACATAGTATTTATTATTCATTTGTTTAAATAGGATTCATCCATAAGTTTTTTTACACAAAATCATATGAGAATTTACAAGGGATGCATACATAGTGTTTTAGAACTATAAGTGAGGAGATTAAACCACCTCTTACAAGTTTTTAATTATATATAAACACTAATTAAAAGGATATTATTGAGAAAAGTATTATAAAAGGAATGATTTCATCCTATTATTAATTAAAATCCACACATGCAGATTTGAGCCTTAATAGAGACAATTTTTGTATTTGTTAAGGCATAAAAATACAAGTTATTCCTAGATAGTATTTAGTGAAAATAAGTTAAACAATAAATATAGGGTTATGTGAACTAGAACAAGGAAAAAATGAGTAAAAAATAAATATATTATCAAACTATACCTTATATAGGTGGTCATAATTTTAAAAATAAAACTATTAGGATTAATATTAAGGACAAAAACCTTTATCAAAGATAGTTGGGTGATATTTTCCCAAAATAAATTTGGATTGGGTTTTTTTTTTAAATATTGGTTATTAAAATTTACAGTGTAAAAAATGGTATCAGAGCACAATTTAAGATTTATGAGCTTGATTTTAGAACATTTTTCCCATTTTTTATGTGAATAAAGAAATAATTTCATATTGCTACTTTTTTGGGGAATAAAAAATGTGACATGTTTGATCGATTTTAAGAGTAATGATGGCAGATGTGTAATAAGGGTATGAGTTCATGGATGGGGTAGTGATCTAGGGAAAAGAGTTCCCACTACCAATTTTCATGTAATTAAAGGTAATGGGGAATAACCACAACTACCTTAAAATTAAGACCCTTTAAATAACAATAAAGAGAAGATCTAACCACATAAATGATTGAAATGGATGTTATTATAAAGCTGAAAATTGAAGTGCAAGATTTATAAACTACTAAAATACAAGGTATATATCCTATGATAAATAATATTCCATTTGAGATGGAATATTAAGTAATAATACTCATGGTTGTAATGAAAGGATCTTGTTAGAAGATAAAAGGGTACCTCAATGTTGTTTCATATATGAAACCTTATTCAAAGAATTACAAAAAATTAAACCACCCACATTTAATGGTTTAAATCAAGATATAGTTTAGAGACATGTTTTATTGGGATGAAAAAAAAATTTATCTTGAAAAATTTCATCTCAAACATGAAATATAAATTGTCATAGGTTACCAAATCATTAAGGATGTAACTTTATGGTGGAAAAAATGAAAGATTCTAGAGAACATTAGTATAGAATTTATTTTATGATATTTGTTTAGGATTTATTCTAAGATAAACACCTTTTATAATAATTATATGATTAAATAAATGAGTTTAAATTACTTTGAAAATTTAACATGAAAATGTTATAATACTAGCACAAGTTCCTTAGTTTGTGAAATATGTGGTGTACATGAAGGAAGATAATATCATAATCAATAAGTTCATATTATGGATTGAATTACACTTTTAATCAATAATTTAAGATTTTTGAGACCTAAATTATAGTTTAGGTGGAATTAAAATTACATTCATATGAGGATTACCATCATCGATGATGATATTTATAAAATATATTTCAGTATAATCTAATGCAAAAGATACAAATTTTAACAATTTTTTTGAAAATAACTTGGTAAGAAAGGAGGATCTAATCCCACTAATCAACTAAATAAAAATTAATTCTAAAATTCAAGAATTCAAGTGTAAAAACCTAAATTATTAAAGACACTAAACAACAATAAAAATGATATTTGATATGGTTATTTACAACCTATAAATATTGATAATAATAATGAAAAGAGTTCTAAGAATGGACCAAGGGGCGATTTATGGTAAACAAAAGGTTTTCATTACAAGAAACATTGATTTGAATATCAAAATTAGAAGGAATCTCCTAAGCTAAAGCCTCACATTTATGCCCAATTAGATTAATGTTAACATAAACATCAAGCAATCCCAATAGAATTATAAGGAAGAATCAACATGAAGATTGTGTGAACTATAGTTGATTTAGGTGAAGTGATATATTTATGTATCCTCACATAGCTAAAAAAATTATTGTAACATTTATAAATATGATATAAATAGAAATTATAGGTTAAAATGGAAATTATAGCTGAAAAATATCTTTTAATACCTAGAATTATGATAAAGACGAGAATTTTAGTTTAGAAAAGGTGATATAAATGAATTTTATTATTTTATCAATAAAGTAGAACTTGAATTTTGTATGTGTATACATACTTAGAATTTTTTATAGTTCCACCAAGGTCTTATGACAATCCTTAAGATGGATTTGATATACTTCATTACATAAATATTGATTATATGTATGTCTCTCTCTCTCTCTCTCTCTCTCTCTCTCTCTCTCTCTCTCTTTCTCTCTCTCTCTCTATATATATATATATATATATATAGAGAGAGAGAGAGAGAGAGAAATTAGATGACTAAAGGAGATAGGAGAAGATTTAAACATTAAAAAACCCCTTAAATTCATGGAATATCATAAATATGTTATATAAGATATCCAAAAGGATTAAATTATGTATGCTATATATATATATATATATAGAGAGAGAGAGAGAGAGAGAGATAAAAAAAATTGAATGACTAAAGGAGATAGGAGAAGATTTAAGGATTAAAAAACCCCTTAAATTCATGGAATATCACAAATATGTTATATAAGATATCCAAAAGGAATGAATTATGTATGCCATATTTGTGAATGAACTTGGGTATGGGAACTTTTAGAAAAAGAGGTCTTCCATGTTCTATAAACATTTTGAGATGTATCCCTTGAATAAATTCATGAATTACCACAAAAATTTGAGTTTTAATTCTTCATATAAACATTAATATTATCAAATATAATTTATTTAGCATATTATATAATTAAAAAATATAATTTTAATATTTAAAACATCTTCTATAAGAATTTATTAGAAACATTTTGATTGATTCAAGTGTTTCACCTTGGGGAGCATCTACCATATTTGTTAAGAATATATATGGAACCTTAAGGTTATTTATCAACTATTGAATATTAAATAAGGTGAAATTTATGAAAAGGTATCCATTCCATAAAATTGATAATATATTCAATCTGTTGGGTGAATATTTTGTCATCAACTAACTGATGACAAAATGGGTATATCAACCACAACATAGGGAGATTTACACCATGAAAAGTGTGGGTTTACCAAATCCAGATGAGGTAAATCTCTCCTCTCATCAAGGGGAGGTTCCCTATTAATATTATAAGCTATATATATATATATATATATATAAAATTAAGTAGAAAATAACATATGGGGTGGTATAACAGCATTTACCTCTCTTTTTTCAGAGGTAATGTATAAAGAACAAAAGAGGGAAATCCTGGTCCTTGGCTAACAACATTCCTCTTCTTTCAAAAATGGTATCAAATGGGAAAAATAAAATCATCTGAAGTAACAAAGTCCACAATAACACTTACGTAAGCACAAAGTCTTCTGTAGCCTCCTTCACTGATTCAGAACAAACGTAACCGTAGAATGAAATGAAGCACAAAGTCTTCACCTGAAACTACAAAAGATAACTGAATCACAAAGATTAAAATAGCTCAAAGTCTATCTTATACCTTTTAGAAATTCTCTCAGATAATATTAACACACCCACTTTGCTTATTAATTTAGATAAACAAGATATTACCAGGAAAAAGACATAAGAACAGTTTCCTAAATAACATAGATAATTTCAAAACAAAGTCTGAAATAAACCTGCTTCTCATTCATTTAACAAAATATGATTTACAAATTTGAGCACAAAGTCTCAAAAAAGTGTTTCAATTTTGGCAGAGTTTTTGCTCTCTATTATCTCAGATATATTTACAAAAGAGGTCTCCACTATATATAGGGAGAAACTCTCAAAATTTAGAAAATATTAAAATACAAAAATATCTTAGTCAAAGATGACTCATCTTTGAATTTGAGATATTTTTCCAAAAATTTTACATGTAATTACATATTACAAAATTGCATGCACTTTTTACAAAATAAAAGTGCATAAGGAAAGAAGAAGAAGAAGAGAGGAAGGAAAACAGCTTCAGTTCTTGCTGCCAGATTTCTTTAGATGAGCATCATACATAGTAATGGATGCCTAAATTCCTATGTTGTCTAGTGAAACCATGTTCTTGAAGATGACTCTAGCTCTGATTAAAGTGTGTACTTGTATTTCATCATCTTTGACTTTTTGGGAGACATTTTTGACATGGGAATTGGCTTTGGTCGAACAGGTGTTGACGAGCAAGAGTTCTCTAAAAGTACTACAGTCATGATCACAAAATTAGGGGAGAGTGGATGAATTGGGGAAAATGTATTTTAAGTGATCATGGTCAATGGAGGTCACTTAAAATGGATGGGTTAGAAAAGGGGGAGAAAATGAGGAAGAAAGGGAAAGAAAGGGAAAGGACAAAAAATCCCCTGGAGTTATCAAAATCTAGAGGGGGAAGACAAGGGCGGTGAAATTCACTGCCACTACAGGAGAAATGGGAAGAATGTAAGGGTGGTGAAATTCACTACCCATGTAAGATTTTCCTACACAAGTGATGAATTTCACTGCCTTTGCAAACTGGGAAGAAGGTAGGGGCAGCAAAATTCACCGCCCCTGCAGTTTGGAAACGCATGGTAGGGGGGCAAATTTCACTACCCCTACACATTGGGTGTGCTTCGATAGGGGTGGAAAATTTTTCCACCCCTACAAGTTAGGAAAGCATTGGCAGGGGGACACGTGAGCGGTGAAATGCACCACCTGAGTGTGCAAAGATTGCGTGGGAGGAAAAATCTGCCACCTGCGCAGGGCGATTTATGGGAAACAAAAGGTTTTCATTACAAGAAACATTGTTTTGAATATCAAAATTAGAAGGAATATCCTAAGCTAAAGCCTCACATTTATACCCAATTAGATTAATGTTAAGATAAACATCAACCAATCCCAATAGGATTATAAGGAAGACTCAACATGAAGATTGTGTGAAATATAGTTGTTTTAGGTGAAGTGATATATTTATGTATCCTCACATAGCTACAAAAAATTCTTGTAACATTTATAAATATGATATAAATAGAAATTATAGGTTAAAATGGAAATTATAGCTGAAAAATATCTTTGAATACCTACAATTATGATAACGACAAGAATTTTAGTTTAAAAAAGGTGACATAAAGGAATTTTATTATTTTATCAATAAAGTAGAACTTGAATTTTGTATGTGTATACATACTTAGAATTTTTTATAGTTCCACCAAGGTCTTATGACAATCCTTAAGATGGATTTGATATACTTCATTACATAAATATTGATTATATGTATGTCTCTCTCTTTCTCTCTCTCTCTCTCTCTCTATATATATATATATATATATATATAGAGAGAGAGAGAGAGAGAGAGAGAGAAATTGGATGACTAAAGGAGATAGGAGAAGATTTAAGGATTAAAAAAACCCTTAAATTCATGGAATATCACAAATATGTTATATAGAATATCCAAAAGGATTGAATTATGTATGCTATATGTATATATATATATAGAGAGAGAGAGAGATAAAAAAATTGGATGACTAAAAGAGATACGAGATGATTTAAGGATTAAAAAAAACCCTTAAATTCATGGAATATCACAAATCTGTTATATAAGATATCCAAAAGGAATGAATTATGTATGCCATATTTGTGAATGAACTTGGGTATGGGAACTTTTAAAAAAAGAGGTCTTCCATGTTCTATAAACATTTTGAGATGTATCCCTTGAATAAATTCATGAATTACCACAAAAAATTGAGTTTTAATTATTCATATAAACATTAATATTATCAAAAATAATTTCTTTAGCATATTATATAATTAAAACATATAATTTTAATATTTAAAACATCTTCTATAATAATTTATTAGAAACATTTTGATTGATTCAAGTGTTTCACCTTGGGGAGCATCTACCATCTTTGTTAAGAATATATATGGAACCTTAAGGTTATTTATCAATTATTGAATATTAAATAAGGTGAAATTTATGAAAAGGTATCCATTCCATAAAATTGATAATATATTCAATCAAACTCAGGGAGTGGATATATTATCAAATATTAATATGTAGTCTAACTATTGTCGATAAAAATCAAGGAATAATAATTTTATTATTATTTTTAATGATAATGTAGAGAATTTTGAGTTCATATATATTTATTTTGGTTTGACTAATGTTCCTATAACCTTTATTAATTTGATGAATACTATGTTTAAGTACTACTTATATAAGTTGGTTTTGGTTATTTTGAATGATATTTTGGTTTATTCCTGAAATAATAAGTATGGAAATCTTATCTTCTTAGTCCTTCAATACTTGCAATAAAATTAGTTGTAGGGTGAGTTTTCTTATGTTATTTCTTTCAATATACTATTTATTATCTTAGTCTTATCATATTATCCAATCAAATAGTAATGGATTATGTTATCACCAACATGTCCCCCATTCCTTTAAAATAGTAGAGACCCATCAATTTGAATCAGTTTACTTGGATAAGTTCATGGCTTTGAGTAAACATGTAATGTAATTGAATTTACAATTTTGAGTCCACTTATTTATTTAATTAATATCATTTTTTTACTTATAATTATATGTTTAAGTGGTTTTATATAGGTTATATATTCATGAATTGAGTCTCTTGACATTTTCAAACTTGAAAGATGAGAGATGAACAAAATTATAAGAGCTTTGGTTTAATAGTAATTATTTTATCTTTGACATGTTTAATTTGAGTATTTGTATTTTAATGTGAAATAAAACATAATTTTCACTAAATCACATGCAATCAAATTAATTCTTATTAATATTCATGATGATTTTGGATTACATGGTAAGGTGTGATCTACATGTCAATTTTTTATAGAATATTAATTCACATAAGTATTATTTCAAATTTGAAAGTTTGGTCTATGACACACATCATGTTTCATATATTCACATTATTTTTTATTTATTTGTAAATTATTTATCATCTCCAAGTGCTAACAAGATCCATATATCAAGTTTTTATCTAATCAGATCACTTTGACCCATATGAATTTACATTTTCATTTAAAATTATTCATTTTGAAAACCTGAGTCATCCAAGTCATGTCAAGTGTCATTAATTTTCATCGTCATGGCTTAGAAATAGTTTCAATAAAGTATTCTATTTTATAGGCTTATGACTTATTCATAACACTCCATATTAACACATTCCATATATTAAAATCCTCATGATGCATTGAACACAAAAAATTAAAAAAGGTATGGTAGTATTTGGGTTTGTAACCCAATCATTGGTTGTCACTTGTCATGACCATTTGAATTAAAAAATTAGAGTTTATTATAGACCCATTTATAACCCTATGTACCTAACCACATGTCACATTTTCATGGAATCAAGAGGATTTAGTTGTCAAAGAGAAAAATCCTAGGGCGATTGATATGACTACCTTCATAGGTTTTTGATTAAATCCAAATAAGCCATAGGTCAACCTCTATGTATTCATATTGTGTATACCAATGATCATCACTTTTTGATTTGGAGAAAATCACTATGAAATTTTATGTCTTTAAATAAATACCAGATGACATGTTTTTGCACCTTCGTTCCTTTGAAATTTATAAAATGTGTTCAATAAAAGTTTAAGGATAGTAAGGATTTGAAGCAATTATATTATATAAGTGTCAAATTAATGTTCACTCATAACTATATAGGTGTCAAAATCATGTTCACTTAAATATTCACACTTAGTCATTTACATTTTCAATAAATTAGTCCATGGGAATGTTATCCCATCACATAGTGCCTCTTTTCATCACCATGTTTACTCTCAATAAAAGTAATTTAACATTCAACATTAAATACAACTCCATAACTATAAAATAGTTTTCAAATGTGAAAATACTCATGGATTTGACTCAAATTTTTTTTAAATGGTATCATTCATCATAAAAGGTGCATGACTAAGTGGCTCCATTGGATTAATCAACTTAAACCACTCAGAGCATGACACAACTACTATGTCAACATAGAGTTTAAGTTGATTACTATCACTACCAATTGAATCATCATAAGTTTCATGAAAATATATAAGCCTAGATATAACTATAACACTAAGCAGCTCCTTAACTCCAAACATTACATCTCTAGTCCATTAACTATTCATCCTTGTTATTATTTTATTCTCATTGACATGTATGGAAATTGTATTAATTGTAATCTCATTTTTATTTTCATTAACTTTGCATCAAATTTTTTTAAGCTTTTCCTTTGGCCTTTTTTATAATTTTGTGTTTAGACCTCTTAATTTTTAAGAGGAATATTCTCTTAATGTCAATAAATCTACATAATTCTCAAGAAATTCTAATGTTCTTTATTTTTATTCTCTTTTTGAGATTTTATGGTTTGTATAAGTAATTTTAATTTAGAAATTTTATTTTTTAAATTGAAAAAATAAATACTTTGTGAAGAGTTAGATTGAGTTGATAACTATTCTAAATAGTTTATACACAAAGGCTATTATTTTAACCTTGATTTATGGTTGAATATGCTTATGAAATTTATCATAATCAAATGTTTTTCAATCTAATTTTATTAATTATAATTCATAAGTATTTTTTCCATAGAATCTTTGTGTATCTAACTTGATCTGATCAATAACTAGGGTAGGTTAGACATGTTTTCAAATTTTATTGACCAATATCACAAGTTTGACTAGTTTGAAATATTTGATCCATGCATACATATAACACTTATTTTATAACATTCCCTACTCTCTCTTTTTAAGTGTTTTATTTGATCTACCTCTCCTTATCATAGAATCATATATGAATGAGACCATAATAGATATTATAAAGAGTTGATCCAATTACAAAAATGTATAGATAATCAAAGGTAACATATAACCACATTTCCATCATGTTTGTTTCACCTCTTGGTCCCTTAATAAACTAAATACATGTAACTTATGCCTTGGAATGTTAGGTATTGATCCTAAAACTAGAGGGATTTATACCATTAATCTATTGGGTAAGTATAATTCACATAAATACCTTTAAATTGGCGTTATAAGTATGATCTAACCCACAAACCCAAAAAATATTTAAATATCTCAAAGACTCACAAGATCTAAGACCAAATCAAGTTTTAGGTTACATCAACTATTAGATACACATCAAATACCTAGATCTAATAAAGGGAAACAAAGAAATTTAAATACCTAATCAAGTTTGCTAGTGAAATTAGTTTTTTTCTAATATATACATATGGCTTGATTTATAGGTTTTTTTAAACATTCCTATGGATGTCCACGAGTTACACATGAATACAAAAATATATATCCATGGATTTACATATAAGGGAGGACACATTGTTGAGAAGCATATAATTTCCTTTAAATTCACCATGATAATATTAAATGTGCTTATAAGGATGTAACATGCAAGATTTTTCCCTTCATATTATTTGAAGATTATATCATTAGATGGGCCACATTTAAAGCTACATTTTTATCCCAATTTGGATAAGTAACTAACTCAAATATCCAATACCAACACTTTTCTAACATTAAAATAGAAGCCAATGAACTCATATGAGATTTAAATGTGAGGTTAAAAAAATGTATAGTTGAGTTACAATATTATATGGTATCAATGCCCCATTTGCATTATAAATTTAAAATAATGCCTTAGATCCATGACCAAAATGTTTATCTATAGTGATCTTGTTATGACTAAATTGAAATTATATTTATTTATAGCATTGAGACCAAAAGAAAATTATACCTTCATTTTAATAATTTACCTTCCATCCCTAGTTTTAACTTAGACATGCCAACCTTTAACCCTATTCCATATAGGAATCATAATTATCCCTTTATTAGTCTAGTCCTAATCACTCATGTGCTACCCTTGAGACACATTACTCCAAACTAACAAATGGGTTTCTTAGGTATATAATCGACTAAAAAAACACAAATCAAAATTAAGTCTTGTAACCTGCCATAAATACCACATAAAACACAATAAAAAAATACAATAAACTGGAATTAGATATAATACAATGCATAGTCCAAAAATTAATCAATGACTTCCTTAGTCTACAAAACAAAATAGGCAACACTAGTGGGAAAAAACCAATTATAATAGGATGTTTAATTTCCCAAACATTAATATAAAACTTTTAATAAATATACTCCTTAAAATTAATATCTATAAATTAGTTTTATCAAAATAGTGTAGGATGAATAATATTGCTCAACATGGTGATTTCATTAAATTTTTAAATGCATTAAATATTTTCCAAAAAAAAGGAGGTATATGAAGTTGTCCCTAATTAGTCAAACCCTTGTGGTACATATAACCCTTCAATATCATCTTAAACCCAAAATAGAAATATGATGCTATAAACCTTTAGCTTCCCTTGTTAGTATTATAATGAACTTAAAGATAATGATAACAAAGTAGATGATTTTTATTTTTATTAGTGAATTAATTATTAAAAATTAGTGAATTATTTATGCACTCATAAGAATGCAAAAACAACACATGAAAATGTCCACCCCACCAAATCATGGTGTAATAGCTCAAGTTACAATAACAAATAATGATCCCCCACACATAGAGGTATTGAAAAATGATTATCCATATATTCCTAACAAACTCTTAGTAAATGTGTCTACAATATATCAAGGATATGAAGAGGATCAAATAAAACATAACTCTACTTGAATTACCTTGAATCACTAAACAACAAGAACTATTCCTAAAATCCCTCACATATAAACTAGTCCTAAAATAGTATAAAAAAACACATACAAATGTGGATATACATAATATAAAAATTGAAGTATCCCCATTATTTCTCACTATAAAAATGTTTGGAATGATGTTACATAATTAGTTAGTAGACTTGGAAGCATCAACAAATGTTATGACTACAAGAATTTTCTATAAATTATGATTTAATCCCCTAAAATAAAAATTATGGTTCAATTAGATAAATATGAAGTTACTTTATTTTGGGTAACTATGGAATGTCCACATGAAACAAGCATCAACTCCTAAAATACAATAATTCATGGACATTCAAGTGGTAAGAATTCCCAAAGCCTACGTAATGTTATTAAGTAGGGATTCATCCAATATGCTTAATGGATATATGGAAATGAAATTTTCACATATGTGATTTCCTTGGACAGGCATCACCAATTATATTTAGTTTTATAAATAACTTAAATGAAATAAATGATAATCAAATACAATGCATGGAATGAAAATGCAAATTTTGCTTCTTCTGACATATGTATACCTTTACCACCATTACTGATAAAGATCAGAGAAATAGAATTAAACTCACAAGGCTTGTTTTCCTTATGATTTGATGGGTAGGTGTAGGCATAGTTTTGGACAATCCCCAAGGAAAATAGTATCTTGAAACCTATCATTCTCAATTCCCCTATGCCACTAACTTATCCAAATATGAATATTCAATATTAGGTTTAATATTTTATTCGAAACATGGTGTGAATATATTATTGATGTATGGATATTATAAGTTGGTTCTTAAAAAATGAAGAAGTATATTATAAGGTAAATTATCATATTTGAGGAAAAATAAACATAGGTCTTGGGATTTATTTGAGGCATTTGACACTTTTAATATAATACCTTTTCCTATGGAAGATTATTAGGTATCTTATTAATTGGAAATCTATAAATTGAATTTATTTCCTCTAAATGAATAATGAATTACATAAATTCTCAAATTAATCAGTCCCATGACATTATATCCCTACCAAGATGAAATTTTTTAGGAGTTAGATGATGATAAACATTTTTTCAATTTGTAAGTAATACAAATTTATTTTAACAATATTTGATCAATGAAAAGGATAGATACACCACTCATTAAAATGAGAAATGATATGATGGGATAAACAAACTAAAGGCAAGTAGGATGTTTAAAGGGATGGTATCACTAGAAATAACCTTCAACCTCAATGCATGCACTAGGAATATGGAAAGTCTAAATCTAATGAAAATTATTTCACACCTATCAATCTTGGGTCCCCAAAACACCATAAGTATGTGAACACTAGATTGAGATGTAATGAATAGGATAAGGAATAATTAACATCCTTGACCCAAAAATTCAAATAAATTATTACATGTTCATACCATGATTTGAAATTTTTTGGTCCAAGGGACATTACTCATACTATCCCACTTAGATAAGAAACAAATAATTTTAGAAATATAAAAATACCTATCAATACCATTATAAAACCCCTCATTCACAACCACTAAATGATAAGTTGAAACATGATGCAAAGGTATAATAGAATTAAATGGCTAGGAATTCATTTCAATACACCAAGAATGTTATCACTCAAGCACCAGTGTTAGTTAGTTTAGACTTTACCAAGACTTTTAATTTTATTCATTTATGTTAAATCATACTATTGTTACAATACTCACACAAAAATTGAATTATAAGAAACATCTTATAGAATTAATGAGATCTAATTTGAAAGATTTTAAGGTTAGATATTCTATTTTGGATAATATGACATATGCCTTGGTCAAAGTAATAAATAAATTTAGGCATTATATCTTATGTTACAAGGTTTATGAAATTTTCCCTAAACCAATGGTCAAAATCAAATTAGGACATATTGAGTTAGGTAAATGAATATGGAAATTGATGGAAAAACTACAATAATATGACTTAAAGATCAAACTAGACAATGTGGTAAGAGGTTAAAGCATCACATAGATAATGATAGAATTTAATCCTATAATAACTATTATGCAATTGGATTAGACCCAAATGATGGGCCATGATTGTATGATCAAATCATTCAATACCCACTATATGGGAGATATTCATGACAATTTATTAAAAAATATATAAAATGAGATCTTAGGATAAAGGCAACTCATTATATTATAAATAAATGGGTTGTATATTAGAATAATTACAAAGGAATATATTTTTTATATGTATCAAAAGAAGAAGCTGAAGAAATCATGACCAATTTTCATAAAAGGTTGTTTAATGGTTATCCTTTAGGAACTACGATAACACATAAAATATTATGAGTTGTGTATTATTAGCCTACCATATTAAAATATGGACATAATCATGTTAGAACCTATCATGAGTGCAATTTTTTTATTAAATTAACGTCACTGTATTAATTACACTCTAACATATAATTGAAGGATGTCTCTTTACTCAATTAGGGTTGGATTTTCTTGGAGTAATCAACTGAAGCTCTTTAATTGGACACATATTTATAATGACCACTACAGATTATTGTACCAAGCAGATTAAAGTTATTACTAAAAATAATAGTACTACAAAGGAATTAATCAAGTTTATAGATAAGAATATATTCACAAAGGTTGGTTTATCAATTTCACTAATATATGACAATGGGCATGATTTAAAGTCAGTATAACTCAAAGAGTGGGCTTATGATAAACACATCACCTTGAATTTTCATCCAGTTAATACTTATAAGTGAATGGGCTAGTTGAGTCTAAAAATAATAATTATGTGAATGTGATCAAAAATCATCTTAGAAACAACCTAGAGATAAACATTCCTTGTTAAAATAAACACTTTAGACTGATCTAACCAAATATAAATAAGACATCAAAATTTCATCATTTATTATTGTATATGGCTAGTAGCTAGTATTCCCAATAACATTTAAATTATCCAAATACTATTTTATAAAGGAATACATGTAAAGTGGTGATTTAATGAATTGAATTCTATTGGAAATTTCTCAAATTAAGGATGCACATGAATAATCTCTCCATAAAATTAACAAACATCATGACATTTTCAAAAGGTGGTTCAACAAGAAAACTAGTGTGAAATATTTCAAGATTTTAGATCTAGTTCTAATTTAAGATAATTCTCATGAAAATAAAGGGCATCATTAGAAATTCACCCCATTATGGATTGGCCTATACTAGATTTTAGAGATATTAGGCAATAATGCTTTTAGATTGAAATTTTTACAAAGTATTTATCTATCACTAATAGTGGATGGATATTATTTAAAGCACTAATTCTTATCTATTCAATAATCCATTGCTTTAAATTGATCCATAAGTTATAGTTAGAATAGAATAGGTAAGGTAAAATATATTATTTTTTTAGCATCATTGTTTCATTTTATAGTAGTTTATTTTTGTAGTTGTTAAATAATTCTTTCTTAATAAAATAGCTTGTTACTACTAATAAGTCTAAATAAAAAAAACATTTGATAAAATGGTTGACCCAAGCTAGATGTATTGGAGAAAGTGAAAACTGTAAGAAAATTTGGTTGTGATTTAGAAGACATCAATTTTTACCCTTGATTATTACATCTTTATACTATGATTGAGGTTATTGTTACAAAAATATCATATGAGTTAAATAATAGTTTTTATTACACTTGGAAAGGACTCCAAAACACTTTAAACATAGAAAAATTCCTCAAAAATAAAATGAATCAAAAAGAGGAAAATCTTTAAAAATTAAATATTTTAGGGATACCTTCAACCCTATTCTATTTATTCCCAAAATTTTGAAGAATAAAATGTTTTAATTACAAGTAAGGGAGAAATAATGTCCTTAAATCAAAATAAAAAGGCTTTCTATTAATAAGGTGATTGAAATCTCCATTTTGGATATGGATGCCTCAATAGGAATGAAATAAGGCCTAGAATTGAGTGAAAGTATCTTTATTAGGGCTATAGATGCCTGGCTAGTAGCAAATCAACACTAAATCCATTTCAAACCTAATCCATCCCCATATATGTATGTATGTATGTATACATGCATGTATATTTATATGTATGCATATATGTTATGTACATGAACACTCAAACACACACACACACACACACACACACACACACACACACACACACACACACACACACACACACACACACACACACTAACACTACATACATACATATATATGATAGATCTAATAAGATCTAGCTATTGCCCTCTCTCTCTAGTTAGATAAGGATAGGGATATGCATAGGGAGTAGAGAAGGGTAGAGTAGGAATACATGCATGTGTATATCCCTATCCCTACATATATAGTTATTCATCTCTACTATGTCCTACCATACTACTTATGTCTATCCCTACACCTATATAAATAAAGGGAGAGGGGGTGAAGATTGGGGTATAATCAGCTTGATCAATGAGGGTGACTAAGCGATAATTGGTAGGCCCTAATATGGAAATGTATTACATTTTCCCCTACCATACAAACACCAATCTTTGGGAATATATATTATGTGTATGTGTGTACACACACACACACACACACACATATATATGTATGTATGTATATGTATATATATATATATATATATATATATATATATATATATATATATATATATATAAAATATATATATATGAAAATACATTCATACATACATATAAATAACATACATACATACATATATGTGTGTGTGGGAATGCACACTTGTATATAGTGATAAATAAATCTTTAGGAATATTTTATGTATGAGACTTTGATTAAAACATTCAATCTCAATTGAAAAGTAGTTAATCATTGTGTACCCATGTGACTATTTTTATTAGTGTAATAAGCTTAATATGTTATGTGGTATCTTTAAAACAAAAAACTTAGTTTTGGAATGATTATTGAATTCTTAAGGATTATTTTTCACATATCTCTAATTTTTAACCAAAGATTATAGGTCATAAAAACTACATAATGTTTCCCATAGAAGTCACCATTTTTTGTCACCAACACACAACCCATTGCTTTGGAATATATATTCCTTATTTTGAATCAATTTATTCTAATAAGTGCATGGTTTTGAGCTAATTATGTAAAGTCATTAAATTTACTATTTTAATTCAAATTATTTATAGAATGACTATCATTTTTTGACTTATTATTAGAATTTTGATTAATTTTATATAGGGTATTTTTCACACATTGATTATTTTGAAATTGGAAGATGAAATGAATTTATAATAACTTTGGTTTAATGTCATTAAGTTTGTTTTCTAACTTTGACATAATCAATTTGATTTTTTATCTCTTGATGTGTAGGATAAACTTATACACACTTATCACATGCCTAAGAATGATTATTTTGCGTTATTTTTCAATATGGGACCCACATGTCAAATTTTTATAGCATTTTACTTCACACAAGTATTATTTAAAACTTATAATTTTAGTCCTATCCATGTGTAATACCATCACAACTTCACATTTATTTGAAACTACGTTCCATCTCCATGTACTTATAATATCCATGAGTTATGTTTTTATTTAGTCATAATACTCCAAACCATATCCATTCACATTCACATCCAAAATAATTCACTATGAGAGCTTGAGTCATCCCAGCCATGCTTAGTGTCATTCATTTACATCCTCATGTATTATTAATATTTTTAGTGAAGTATCAAAATTGGAGGGACGTGAATCATTGAAAACACTCCATGTGGCCACATCCCATTTATTAGCATCATCATGATCCATTGAACACAAAAATTTTAACAAAGTATTATAGTTTATGGGAGTGTAATCCAATCATAGGTTATCACTTATTATGATCATGTAGCTTCATAATATAAAGCCTATGAAAAATTGATTAGACCCATATGCACATAGACGCATGTCATATTTTCATGGCATCATGAGGATTTAATTTTAAAATATAAAATGTATATTGTAATTAATAAACATACCTTCATGGATTTTTGATCAATCTAAATAAGCTACATGTTGAATTTACCTATAGTCTCATCATATAGACCCATGATAATTACTTATACATTTATAAAAACTCACTATAAATGTCTAAGACATAATATAAATTCCATGGATCATGTTTTAAATTTCTCATACATTCAAAATTTTCAAAATTATTTTGAGTAGAGCCAAAGACTTACAAGGTTGTGAAGTAGTCATATATTTCCAAGATGCAAGGTCATGTTCACTCTTAGCTTCATAATTAGTCACTTGAATTTTATTCCATGGGAATGGAAACACATACATAGTGACATTTTAATCATCATACTTAGTTTTAATAAAAAGGAAGTTTGCATTCAACTTTCAAGCTAAAGCCATGACTATGAAAGATAGTGCCACATAACTCAAACAAAAGGAAATATAACATAATGACAAATAGTTGTCAAATTTGGAAAAATCACAACTCAAAATTATAAAAATGTAAAAGGGTATTATTTGACATATAAATTACATGACTAAGTGGTTATATTGAAGTAATCAATCAAAAACCATTTGGTGTATGGTATGACTACTCTATCAACATAGAGTTGAAGTTAATGACAATCATCACCTATCAAATTGTCATAAGTTTTATGAAAATCTATAGTCCTAACTATAAGTACAATAATAAGTATATTATACTCTTGGCACCACATTTCCTTTTATTACACCTTCTATAATTATTTAATAGACTCCTAATCAACCTCAAGTTTTTGTGATTCTTATTGATCAACATATAAATGGTATTAGTTTTATTATCCTTAGTATTTTCATTAAATTTACATAAAGTTATTATGAACCTCATGTTCATGATTATTTATACTTTTTTATAGATAACCACATTTCCCTCGTGTTTATTTCACCTCTTGGTTATAAAACCAAATACCCACAACTACTGCCCTAGATTGCTAGTCATTAATATTAAAATGATTTTATCCCATTAATTTGTTAGATAAGTATAACTCACATTAATAGATTCATATAATATTAATCCATTAGTAATATTTAAAATACTAAAATAATGTTTAAAATAAAATTATGGTAATTAATAAATATGTGTTTGAATCATCTTGGTGTTTCATGTTGGGGAACACTTATCATCTTAGTTAAAAATAAAAATAACACGTTAATTATATGCATTTATTATCAATAGTGAGTCATATTGATATATATGGAGAAAAATGAGAAAAAAATCAAAATAAAAAGAGATGAAGACACCACATATTTTGAATTTGACACTATGTAGGAAAACTAGGATGGGCCTCATAAGAATAATGATAATCCTCAGGTGGGATCTAATGGTAATAAGGAGGCTATAGAAAGTCATCATAAAGGTGTTACATTTACCAGGTTGATCGATAAAACCTAGGGAAAATTCATGTACAATAATATTTTGTGTGATAAAAGGGCCCCATCCACTAACCTCCTATTAGAAGTTTCCCTTTTCTCCTAGGTGGATTGTGTCATGGGAAAATGTTCAGTGGGATTAGGACTTTCAAATGTCCATCTAATCACATCAACCAAAAATAATGACACCTGGGTTGATGTCTTTGATAGTTTGATTGAATTAACAAATAGGAAGCTATAAAACTCCCTTCCAGCCAAAGTAAATGGATTTAGACCTAATATTGATTCCCTTAGAAAATGTGCTAATAACTATTGGAATCCTAAATGTAATCTGGAGGTAGTCACTCTACCTAGTGAATTCTTCCTCATAAACTTTACCAACCAATAGGATTGATTTAATGTCCTTAAAAAATGGCATTAGTTCATGGGTAAATCTGATGTTATCATTAGACATTGAAAATTAGGCACAAATCTAAATAGTATAGTACTCCAAGATGTACCCACATGGGTGTTGCTTCCATAGTTATCCTTGGAATACTAGGAACTAGCTATCATTCTTAGTTTTGTAAGGGTATTAGGTTATCCAATGAAGATTGACCCAATAACCATCATAAGGATAAGGATGATTGTAGCAAGATTTCAAGTATTTATTTTGGTAGACAAACCTCTTTTACATACCATTAAGATAAAATCTAAATATGGGATTTGGTCTCAACAAATTGAGTATGAAAACTCTAATCTGATTTGTTCTAATTGAAATAATTGTATTCAATCTTCAAAGTATTTGCCTTAACACCCACCACCCCAACCCCAAACCCTACTCCATATCCCCAACTGGGTCCTTCTGAGTCTTCTCCTAGAAAGAGCCTAGCTAATATCACAACCCCACTCTCACCTCATCATCCCCCCACCTCTATCCCTCCTCTCTATTTTGGTCTCAATGCCCCTACCCATTCCCCTAATCCTATCCTGATTGAGGGTTATATTGTAAACCAAACCCTTTATAATAATTTGAGTCTAGTTCTAGATATTGAACAATAAAGGGCCTCTATCAAACAGGAATTTTTGGATCCCAATGATACATTTAAATGAGCATCCATTTAGATTCCTCATCTTAAATCACTTTTTAATAAAATCCCACTATTTTTCGAGAATGTTCTAGACTTGGTCTTAAAAATTCTAATGGACTCACCTAACAAAAAAGAAGTAGCATAATGTCTAATCACAAATTTAACACCTCACTCCCCTAGAGTTGAGGACAAAGAACATTATCCAATCCTAAAAAGCATAACATAGTTAGATATAACTCACAATGGAAGTTCTACCTAAGATGATAATCCAAGTGAAAATTCCACACAGTACAATGATTTATCCCCATCTACCTAAAAGAGTAAAGAGAAGGGAAAATGATCTACTCTAATTAAATGGGAAGAAGTAAGATGGTCAAAGGCTAAGTCAAAAAGAGGCAGGAAGAAATTAGATACTAGAAAAGGACCAAAATAACCTAAAAGGACCCTAAATTATGTGATTTAGAAGAAGGAAACTACTAATGAAATATCCAAGGGTTATAAAAAAAACCCCTTAAAAACCATTTCACTGATATAAGCAGTGGAGTTTATTTCTTAGAATGTAAGGGGAATGAATAGCCATAGTATACATAAACTAGTTGGAAATTTGATAAAACTAAACAATCCAATGATAGTTTTCCTACAAGAAACCAAAATGTTAGAAGAGATTTTCCAAAAATGTAATAACATAATATGGAAATAATCAATCTCTCTATGTATGAGTTCAATTGGAATTTATGGAGGTATTTATATATTATGAAATCCTCAAGACATGGAAGGATAAATCCTTGTTAAGAATAATTATCATATGGCTATACTCTTTAGAAACACAATATATAAGGAAGAATGGATCATATCAAACTTTTATGCTCCCAATTCTAGGCTGGCCAAGAGAAAACTTTGAGATGTGATAGTTTTCGATAAACTCATTAGCCATTGGAAATGGTTTCTAGTAGTAGATTTTGAACTTCTATATATCACAAATGGAAAATAAAGGGGGTAGTATATACTTTTTAGATAACATGGTAGATCTCAACAACTGCATTTTAAAATCTAGTCTTATGGATGTCAACCTTAAAGGAAATACTTTTACCTAGATGAACAAAAGGATATGTGAGGATATAATATAGGTCATATTAGATAGGTTTATAGTCTCCCTATGTTAGGACCTTCATAATTACATTTCTCTATTCTTTCTCCATAGAATTGGATTCGATAAAAATCATATCCTCTTTGAAGTAAATATTATCCCTAGAATGAGAAATATCTTGTTCAAATTTGAATCTATGTGGCTAGACCACCCAAACCTTTAGAAAGACATAAAGACTTGGTGGAAGTAACCCTTTTAAATAAATGACATGTTCATCCTAGTTAAGAAACTTAATCACCTAAAATAAAATTGGAAATTTGTAATATAAAGGTCTTTGTCAATATATTCACCCAAAAGAAACAAATTGAAGAAGAGTTCATGAAGCTTGAGATCTAATCCTCTCAATATGGTATTGATTAATATTTTTATGCCTTAGAGAAGGAACTTCTTATTTCCTATCATAACCTTAAATATAAATAAGAAGGTTTTTATAAATATAAGTCTAAATGCCTATGGATGAAGGATCGTGATACAAACACAAAAATTTTCCATCAGTAAACATCCAAGAATAGGAAAAAAAATTGATCTTGAAACTCTTATAGGATGATGGAAGGAAATGTAAAAACCTTCAAGACATCAATGACCAAATTATTCAATATTTCTATAACTTACTCAAATAAAGGGGTTCCCTAGAGCACCATTTGGAAGAAAATATACTTTGTAACATCTCACACCTTATTTATCAATCCAAAAACACAACACTCATAAAACCCCCCTCAATAGAAGACATCAAGGTTATGGTGTTTTCTATGAAAGGGGGAAAGGCCCTAGGCCTAGATGGCTTCCCTCCCATTTTTTTAAGAAAATTTGGGACATCATTCACATAGAAGTGGAATAATTTATTTCAAAATTCTTCAAAGAAGGAATGATTCTAAATTACTTGAACAACACATTCCTTTGCTTATTCCAAAAAATCCTAGATCAAATCAACTCAAAGACTTTAAGCTAATAAGCTTATGTTTTATGGCTTATAAAATTTTCTCATTAACTCTAGTCAAAAGAATCAAACCCATCTTGTAAATAATCAAATAAGAACACTAAGGAGATTTTATTTATGTTTACCAAATCATTAATGGGTTAATCACTATCCATGAGGTTATCCACTCCACTCATTTGAACAATTATAATGGAATGTTCATTAAACTTGACATGAACAAAGCCTAGCATAGAGTCTCTTAGATATTCCTAGATAAATTTTTGGAGAAATTTGGATTGAAATAATCCTTTATAAGCATGATTTGAAGCTAAAAATCCACCCCCAAGTTTTTGGTTATAGTCAATGGGTCCCAAAAGGCTCCTTCTCATCTAGTCAAGATCTAAGATAAGGGGACCATCTATCCCCTTATCATTTTATCATCCTTCCTAAATTTTTGGGAAGATCCATGAATGTAACTACAAATAGGCATAATCAAAGGAATTAGAGTGGCTCAAGATACCACTCCAGTATCTCATGAATAATTTATTAATGCCCCCTTATTAATGGGATAAGCTATAATAAAAGAAGCTAAAAACTTTAAAATTATCCTTATGGATTATGACAAAATGTCTAATTAGGTTATCAATTTTAACAAAATCTTATCTTTATTCATTAACACCCAAGAAATCCTTCAAAAAAAGCTGACCAACATCCTTGTCTATCAAATTGGGACACTTCCTCCCACCCACGTGGTACTTACCCTTTTTAGTAGTAAATTAAAAGATGAATACTGGAACCCTTTGATGGATATAATTCAAAATAAACTTTCTCAATGGAAATTCCATCTCCTTACTCAAGATAGAAAGCTCTAATTACTTGAGATTAGTATACAAAGTATCCCAATAAACTTCATGTCTCTCTTCAAAATTCCAAACGAAATAAAATTAAGTAGATTCAAGACATTTTTTTGTGGAAAGGGATGAAATAAAGTTGTAAGTTCCCTATGGTTCATTGGGATAATGATTTTTTACATAAATATAATGGTTGATTAGGCCTCCATAAAATAAGAGACATGAACAAACGTATCCTTGCCCAAATTGGCTAGAAAATCTTGAAAGAAGATAAATAATGGACACAGATCACTATGGACAACTACAAAGTGTGTACTAACAAAGATAGCTTTCTCTCGGAGGAAGGCTCGATGGATGGCTTGACCTTCTATAAAATGATCTCTAGTGTAAATAATATCTTATAAAAAGGATATATATGGTAAATATGTAATAGGGAATTGATAAATTTCTAAGATGATGCTTGGTTATCCCAAATCCCCTTTGGTTTCCAACAACCATGAACCAATCTTTTTAAAAGATTCAAAGTTGAATTAGGTACTAAAGTTAAGAACTATTCGAATGTTTCCAATGGTTCCCCTCAATGTAAATTTATTAATCATAATAACATCACCAATGAGGAATCCCAAGCTTTTCCTGAGCTCAATTATAAACTTTAGCAAATCCACATCCCCCACTTTCCTAAGGAAGACTTTATTTTCTGGTTTGAAGAAGATAATGGGTTTTACTTGATGAATCTAGGATTTGTGGTTGAGCATAACATGAAGGATCAATGGGATATTTGGCACCCACTCTATATTAAACATTTGATTCCAAAAATCAACTTATTTTTTTAGTTGGTAGCCTAGAACTAGATTCTCACAACTGACAATCTAACCAAGTAGGGCTTGATAATTCTAAATTACTATTTGATTTGATATTCCTCTATTGAGTCCATTTATCATATGTTCTTATATTTCCCCCTTGGTCTCTTAGTACTTCACTATCTACTCAATCAATTCTTAATTTCTTAGGTCTTCCTAGGCTTCATTCAATAATGAAAACCCCCTTGGTCAATCATATCTCTTTATTTCTTGTGGGTTCCTCACCCTCCCTCACTTTTTTTTGGATATTTGGAAGGCTAGGAATGATTATATTTTTGAAAATTGAAGTTCTTCCCTTGGGTTGATTTTCAAGTGACTATGTTCCTCTATTTTAGATAATTGAAAGGCTATCACCACCAAATATAATATTAGATGTTCCTTGGTTAAATACTCTATCCTAAGATCATGGAACCTATCTCAAGTTATGGAAACAACACTCTCTATTGCATCCCATTGAGCTACCAAGTAGTCGATCCCCCTCCTAGATGGTTCAAGATAAATTTTGATTGTGCTTCCAAAGACAATCCAAATTGGGTAGGGGTGACATGATTCAAGATCATAATAGATTGGTTTTTTTACTTGTGTGGGCCCTTTAGGACATAAAACTAAGCATATTATTATGGCCAAAAAATTATTTTAGGGCACCCAACTCACTTCCTAACTATGCATTCCCAAACTTGTTATTAAGGGTGACACCCTTAATATCCTCAATGATCTTAAAGGCAAAGTCACCCCTTCTCATTCCATCAAACCACTTATTGATGATGCACACAACATTTTCTACTTATTTAATAAATTTTCTATTTTCCATGTATACCAAGAGGGCAACACTATAGTTGATAGCCTTACCAATTTTGAAGTGAGTGTTGAAATGTTGGTCAGATGGGATAAACCCAATCAAATCAAAAAACATATCTTAAACACCCTTAATAAGGATTTTAAGTAATCATCACAATGAGTTATCTAGGCATGACCTGAAGGTAACATTAGTGAAGAGCATACAGATTTGGAAGAGTAATGATTCTCACCCCAAACTCTTAATTAACTTCATTGGTCTTAATTTTTGGTTAGAATTCTCTAGAAAAATAATATAGAGTCTAAGTTAAAGGGAAAATTTTCTTGTAGCAAGTTGATGATGGGGGCTAACAGAGACCATTTTGATTTTATCTCATGTTTAGAAGTATAGAACAACAAAAAGGTGTAGAAAAAACTTTTTAAAGGAGGTATATCTTCTTTCATGCAATGCATTATTGGACATGATGAAAACATCTCCAAGGATTTAATTCTCACCTAGAATAACCAAATGATCAGAATGAGGGGACTAAAAATATAGGTCTCAGAGGAAAGTATTGGTGAGGTGATGTGCATGTCCTAAAATGGGACAAAGTCCTTTAAAGATAGTAGTTAGAATCTTTAATTAATTCATAATTTTTTCAAAACTAATAAGGCTATGAAGATGGAAAAGAAGGGTTTCCCTAAGCTTAATATTCCCAAAAGATGGTTAGAGATTTATTTGTAAGTGATGAAATTTATTAATTTGGAAGGTAATTTTAGTATGGTTTTATCTCATCGCTTCCTTCTTATCTCATCGCTTCCTTCTCCTTAATCACTTTAAATATTATAAAATAAGTTTTCCTTTCTATTTGCTCAAATCCCTAAAAAGCACTATCATGGCTTATTAGGTGAATAACAAAAATGACATAATTCAACATGGTCTAATATATCTATTATTTCAAAACTCTAAACCTATACCAATTAAAACCATATCCCTTTCCAAAGACCTTCCTATTGATGCCCCAGTGCCAGCTAAAAAATAAAAAACCCCTACCCCCTGCTCCTTCACCCCCTCAACTAACCTAGACCAGATAGCCCTTAAATGCCTACTAGACCCTTCACCATCCTTTAAAAAATATGAAAAACCAACTCCACCCATTCTAAGGAGAAAAATAGTCATAAGACCACCCTAACCCTCTCCTTGGATGACTCTATTGGTCAGTGTAGTAGAGAACTTGGTGTTTTTATAGATAAGCTTGAGAATGTTGGGATGTTCATGTCAAATCTTATCATTTAATTGATCCATTTTAAAGTGGTAATTTTGAGAATCAATTACGACCTTGATACGGTGCTAAAGATGCAAGATACCCATAGGAAAATATGATTGAACTTATGGTGATATCTAATGAGACTCCTATTACCCTGATCACTTCCCATCCTAAGGGGACCCCCTACTTAATTTAGGAAAATACCATCGACACCTATACTGAAGGCCCCTTGAAATCAACTATGGGAAGAATTAATAAGTCATTGCTAAAGGAAACCAGTCTAGAAATGGATCAGAAGGCTACATAGTATAACACTAGCTCTAAGGAGCTATCTTGTTGTAACTAAGGATTTGGTTATGATACTTTTGGATTTTGGTTATATTTTTGGTTATATTTTTTATTTTGGTTCTTTCTCCATTCTTGCTCAGTTGAATATTTTCTCTAAACTATTTTTGATCCTCAGCTTATCTTTTGTTATATGTTGATTTTGTTTGTACTAGTGGTTGTAGGACCCCTATATAACCTACTTTACTCACCCTATCTAATAAAAATGTATTTATTATCAAATGTTGAATATGAAGATAAGTAGTAGGAGGAATTCATTTATTATAATTGATGATCTATTCAATAAAATCAAGAGAGTGGTTATATTTTCCATTATACATATTTAATTAAATTTTTGTTAGCTGAGAATAAATGAAGATGTTCTAAAAAAATCATGACAAGGTAGGGCACTATGTTTTCATAGTTTTACCTTTCTATTTAACTTATGCTCCTGAATCCTTTATGGATTTGATAAATATTATGTTTAAGGACAATTTGGGCAAGTGTTTTTGGAATTTTTTATGATTTCATACTTTATTCCTAGGATAACATGATGTATGAACATCATCTATTCTTAGTCCTTCAAAAAATTTAGGAAAATTAGTTGTTTAGTAAGTTATCTAACTATTATTTATTCTAATATATTATTCATTGTCTTGGACATATTATAAAAATATATGGAATATGAGTGGAATCATCTAAAGATTAAGTCAATTTTGAATTGGCTATCTTGAAAAAAGTATTAGAGGTACAAGTTTTTATGGGTTTGGCTCCGCATTGTCTCCTGTTTGTTGATTTATTTTAATATTAACTAACCCCTATCATCATTTTTAAGTGAAAGGGTAATAATTTTGAATTCATAAATAATTATGAATCAAAATTTAAAACACTGAGGTATTTTTGAATTAAACACATTTTTTTTAGATTCTTTATCTAAATGGAAAGTTTATTAAATGTACTCATACCTTGAAAAGAGGACTGGGAGGAGTTTTGTCTCAATGAGGGTGAGTTATAGAAAATGAATATATAAAGGTAACATAACATGATCAAACATGTGATTCTCATAATATGAAATTAGTAGCTATATTTAGTGTTCTAAAAATGTGGTGACACTTCTTTTTTGGTTTACAAATTTAGTTGAATGAGGACCATTAGAGATCAAGTTATATTTTCACCAAAAATAATTTATATGATTAAAAAAGTATGTGGATGTAATTATTTAATTATTATGATATTAACACATCCTATGTTAAAGGTAAGTAAAATAAGGCTACAAATTTGGCATGTTAGAGTGGAACAACTTGATTCAAACATGGAAGGACAGAGAAAATAAGGATATATCAATCATTTGACTATTCACTATACATATCTTCACACACTTTGAAAAGATAGTATATGAAATAAAAAATATATTTAATTTATTATTAAAATTCAAATTACAATATCAAACTAGTAGGGATTCACCATATCAAGTGTGGAATTAGAATACAAGAGCCAAAATGACTTGGATTTATAAAGTGTGAGAAAGGAGAGAGAAGAATGAAGCTCAAGAACAACAAGAGAAAGTGTCAATATAAGAGAAATAGAGTTACATTTGGAGGATAATGGAGTATGAAAAAGATCAAAATATGTCTTCTTAGACAAGTTTTCATCAAAAGCATCAAACACCCTAAAACTAGTGTAGGGTACTCTTAGTTGGCTTCTTGAAATTATATTCATCATTAGGCCTCTCTTGAGCACTCCAAACAAAGGATAGGGATATATAACACATATTCAATATTAATAAGGGGTTATAAACAAGATTTAATAGGCATGATATTATTTCATAACCATTGGTCATATTTTGAACACTTGTTCTCATCATCTATAGTCACCATTAGTAGCTTTCTAGGTCTAATTCTTTAATTTATCACCTAAATGGTCTTTAGTTTCTAAATATAATCCATGTAATGGGTGATATGACACATATAAAGAGTCCCTTTTTCATTCTAATCCATCAAATAGACCTTAAAAGTTATCCCAATTGGGCTTATCATCCTCTCACTTAGTAGTCACTCTTTATTTCCATTATCTACCATAGACTACCTAAAGTTAATGACTTAGTATAAGTGTCTGTGTGCTTGTTTTAAGTAATAAATATATATATTAAGTTATATTATATCATAATTTACCTTAACCAATTATACTAATCCTTAAAATCTCCTCTACACCTATAAAACAATCAAAATATATCAAGAAACCCTATTTTATACCCTATCCATACAAGTAGGGTACAAACCAACTAGGTGGGATGGATCATGAGAGATTAATATTCAATACCAAATCCATTTCAAGCTCATACAATCTATCTTGGATGCATCTTCACTTATTCCTTTCCAATTAGGTCTCACGTAAGGGTTTTATCATGTTTTGACTCATAACATTTATGCATAAAAACTAGATGTTGAACCTATGAGAAAATTACACTAAAACAATTTTTAGGAACTCCTTAAACATTATCCAATATTATAGATCACCATGAAACTGATTTTTATTGGTGTGAACATCCAAATATGGCAGATCGAGCTTGACAGTGAAGACTAGGTACCCCTGAGGTGTTTTAAGGCCAAAAATGAGATTTTTGTGATGGATATCTAAAATATAATGGAAATAATTCACATTATATATAAATTTTAAAGTAATATAATGAATTTTAAGGTTAAATTTGTTTTATAAATGAGATTGGATCACTTTATGGCTTTAGGCCTAGTTTAGACCTAATATGTCTGGTATGTGCATAGTTGCTCATAATCACCTCTAAGTTGTTTATTATAAACATGAGGCATCCCATATGATTATTCATGTTTAAAAAAACCTAAAATATCATTATGAAATATTCCAAATATTTCCCAACTCATTTCCTTACCCTCTTCATTTCAAACCTTCAGTTTTGCCTATTTAAGAGTGCCCTTTGTCTGAAATAGAACATAGGGCACTTCCTCTACTTGCTCAGCCAAATTGATGCTATGAGAGGTTATTTTAGCTCATGCATATGATATGTATAGATTTTCATATCTTTAAAATACTTTAAATTCCATAAACATTTCAACTTCCTAAGACATACTTTAAGACTATGAGGGCTATGCACAAAATTTCTATGTAGAGTTCAGTTTGTTGATTAGTCTTGCTCCTTTAGTTTGAGAACTATATAGAGATGTTATAATAACACTATGAGAGTGGTGTTCAAAAATTTAGTCCATAATTAATCTATTATAATTCTAAATTATCACTTTTTACTGACCTAAGCCAATTTACAAACTGAATGACTATGTTGTCTACTCAAAAAATGGATAACCCTATATGTATATTCCAATTAGACCTTATATCTCATGATACAAGATTTAATTTAAGACATTGAAATAATTTCATAATTTTTGGGCTTATAAAAATTATGCCTTGGTGTTTTCAAATATTCAAACTAATTAATCCAACCTACTGTCATACTACATTCAAACTATAGGTGTTATTTTGAGACCAAAAGGGGCCCTATAGGTGGTGTTTTCATGATTTAGCCATAGTGTTAAATGAATTAGGATATATTTGAAGTAATTTAAGTCATTTAAGTCATTTAACTTATATAAATTTTTTTTGAACTTGTCTCTACCCATTGATCTAGTTATCATCCAAACTGTATGCTTTTAGTATCTTATCAATCTATAGTCTAGTTGTAGGTGATCATTTTGAGAGCAAGAGAGGTTCCTTTAGGTTTTGCTCAGTGTCACAACCTTGTGCTTAAATTTAGTAAAATTTTATTTGTGTTATTACATAATATATCATCAAATTAGTACACTTGGTATCAAGACCATGCTTTTATTTGGTCATGTTGCATGATGAGGCTGTCTAGGCTTCAAGAATACTATAGATGATTGAGTGTCTAGAGTCGAAGATTACTTGGGAAAATTTCTTCTATTACCCTCTCATGGTCAAAAAACCATTTTATTTTTTAATTTAGTGCCCCTATGATTATTATTCATGATGGAAATCACCAAACTTATATAGACCTCAAATTTTTTATCATGGAAGGATCAAAAGAAAGGTAGAATCCACATTTCAAAAACACTAAGGTAACATGTCCCTAAAGTAACTTTATCAACCTGTGGACCTAATATTTAATTTTATTTGTCACCTTATGATTCCATTATGATCAGCATGACACTTTAAATGGATTTTTGGACATTAATGAGACTTCAAAGTAGTTTAATTCCCTAACATTGAAATACTCAATCCTTTGTTTGAACCACCTATAGGTGCATATGTAGGACACATGGTAGTGTATGGTGAAGAATTAGCTAATAAAACCAATATAAAATAATTTGAATGGTTAAAAATATATTTTTCACACCTTAGGAGACATCTCACCACTTTAAAATATTTATTTTTGATCCTCATTACTTTGCAATCCTCCTCTTTTGTCATCCTTTAGGTGGATGTATGTAGTAAACTGACCGTGCATGAATATGACTATATTTTGCTTCAAAATATTAGTCTTTGAAACTAAAACTCCAAAATAAATAATTGAGTGTTATGTTTAGAGAGGTTTAAAAAATATAATCCCTTTATCTTGAATCCACTTCCATGAGAAAATGTTACAAGAAATGAAAATACTAGTCTATAACCCCGATAGTGACCTTAACTAGCAAAATGAGATAGATTGGCTCATAAATTCAATTCCACACATGAAAAAAAGGATATAAATGATGAGATAATAAATACACACTATCCAATACCATGTATATTACTTTTTTATAAATAATAACTCAAATAAAGAGGAAATTATGAGGTGATGGGGATGAGTATACAAAAATGAGTGCCATACCTCCTTAGAGATGATTCATAGAGATTTATACACAAATATTATAACTCTTACCATAAAAATAGAGTGTAAAAATGGTAATATATCCAACTAAGTGCATTTGACTTCATTTAACTCCTATTAGCCATACCATCAAAAAATTGTTTGATTATTTCTACATGCAAAGGAGAGCAATAGAAGGCCATAACAATTATAGTCCATTTTTGATATATTAAAATGTGAAAAATTATGTAAATTAGTTTAAATTACCTATAGGTTCACTTAAAATCCTTCTACATATGTTCCACTCTTTCATAAGTCATACAACCAACTAAAAACAATGTTTAACTATTTAATTTTTCTTGTTCTGATGTTGAAACCTATAATTTTTCAGCTCAAGATAGTTAATTTGACACCTAACTAATACATGGACATTTAAATACACTTTATAACACTTGTCTTACTTGGAAAAATATACAAGCTTCATAAATGACCCCACAAGTGGCTTTAAGTGACATGAAATGACATAAGGAGTGAAAATGAATATGACCAAGGCTAGAGACATTAAAGATGATATAATTAGGACCATGGGATACATTTCACACTCTATTGGTCCCTTATATAAGTTTTAAAGTATAATTTTTGACCTATTTTGACTTGTGGTCAAAATAGTTAACATTCTTAGCAATTTACTAGGGGTGATAAGCCAACTATGTCAAATACCCATAGCCTATTCCTATCCATTGGGATATGGATTCACCTATGCACAATTTTTCAACTCAATTGCCTTTGAAACCATCCCAAAATATAATAAAAGACACAAAAAATAAGACACTAAAGGAAGCACACATATGTTCTTAAGAACTCTTAATGAACACACACACAATAGATGTAAAGACACACACCTATCATAATATTTACAAGACCTCACTTCAGGTGAATAGAAACTCACCATACTTTATCCAAGGTCAGATATGGGTCCTATTTCATCCTTTCTTCTCCATGAAAGTAACTTAGTATGTGAAACATGCTTTTCAATAAATACTTACTCATGTTTATGGTTAAAAATCTATCCATCTTTGTCTCTACTTCTATCTACAAGTGGATTACTTTGGGACTTCAAGGATGTTTTATTTTACATCCAAGAAGATTGTTAAAACTTTAAACCTTCCTAACTCTTTCCATGTCTGATTAGTGGTCTTCAAATTATAGGTTAGGAGTGATCAAGACTACCTCAACTTCACTCTCTTCAATGTCATGACATTCTTGATGAATGAGATCATTAAACTTGGCATTTTAATTCTATATCACACCTAAAAATCATTCATTTTAAGGATGAGTTATTGAATATTATTTAAACACAAACATACCTACCTTGGATTAATGAGACTCTTCCATGACAATAACTTTTCAGGCAGTATCTTCACTAAGATATTTTATGATAGTAGACTTTTTCACAATATCTTGGTGTTCATCTTCATTCTTGATAAAACACTAAAATTCATGCTTGGTAAGATATTAAATATATTAATTTTTAGGCTTATCAACATAATCATTAGATATAAACTTATTAAGAGAAGAGGTTGACTTACCCAACTGCTCAAACTCTTAACTTATAAAGTTGAACCTTTTCCATAGGTCATCTTATTCATGAATGTTTTCTTCAAGAGATCATTCATCAAGTGAAGGCCTAATTACATTATTATTCTCACCATAGGGATTTATCATTATTTTCAAACTATCATCATCATACACATGAATCAAGTAATTACCCTAAGTAGCTTTTGAAAAGGAATGTTTAATGCTTACCTCAGAATTCTCATATGCTCCCTCATGGATGATGTAGGTGTCAAGATTAGTTTTCTAAAAAAATGGGTATGGATTATGTCCATAGGTGTCTACACCATGATCATCTAGATAAAAATTAGAAATGATTTAAATATTGGAATATGCACATCATCCATAATAGATTCCTCTTTATCATTGATGACACAATTCAAATTGGATCTTGGTTCTACATAGGGATCATTATGGAACTTAACTATTGGTTGAGTTCTTATGGTTACCTTTGCTCCATACCTTGTCCTAAAATCTAATAAGGACCAATCATTTGAGATTTATCCTCTTATCTTGGTTGTGAAGGATCTTGAGAGGAAGATATGAAAGTGGGAAAGCAATTCAACAACCATAATGTCTTGAAGGATGGGTAAGCTAGGGCAATCATGTAAGATGACTATCAATCATTTGACCAATCCTATTGACTTAGTAGGTGTCTTATCAATTTGAATTACTTTATTACTATATATTTAATATTTAGGCCCAATTTTTTAGCTATAACCTTAGGCATCACTGAAGTGTTAGTTCTACCATCAACTATGTAGTTATGAACAAGTTTATCCCACATAATGAGAGTGAGGTGGAAGGGTGGAGGATTCCCAAATTTGGTAGAAGGTTATACAATGTTATTAGGATAATTTTTAAGATAAAAATTAACACGACTATTTATTTATGATGGAGGGATAACATGAATTGTGGACAACTAATTTTAAAAGAGTTCCTTTTGGCTACATATGTAAAGGACATCTTGAATAGAGACAGATGCCTTAACATTATTCAAATAATCCATAATGTTTACAGTAGGATTATTTACCTATTATTGTGTCCTTATATTTAAGGAAGTGTTTGTAACATGGGGTATTGAATCACTTGAATTATCCCTTCCAACATTCTAACTCTAAGGAGGTGGAGTTATAGGGACTACAATGCTTGTAGGCATGCCTTGCTACCTTGTAGGAGGATTGGTCAAACCTTTTAAACACACCATTAACATCTCCTATATCCTTCTTTTTTGATAAAATATTGTCTAAAACTAAATTACCTTGGTTAAGAACATAAGGATATTAAACTAGGAAGTGAGTGAAACTCACTCCTTAATACTACCACACCCATTATCTTACATTGGAAATTCATATTCTATTGATAGTTCAAGAGTGACTCCTCCTTGAGAAATAAAATATTTATATCCACCTTCATTGGCATGCATGAAATGATCTTGCTTCCACTCTTATCCTTGAACCAAGTTTCAATGTTACGTTACCATTGATCTTGTGTTATAGGTGTAAGTGGTGATTGTATTTACTGGGAGGCCTATTGAAATTAGGTTTCCCTTGACCTCTTCCTTGCCCATATTTTTAAGGTATGAACCTATTTACTTGTTAAGGATAGGGGTAAGGCATTTAATTCACACCATGATATACATTTTCTTTCCTAATCTAGGATTCTAAGAATTTATACCTTATTTCCCAATC
The DNA here is from genome assembly GCA_037957365.1 of Torreya grandis. Classification (NCBI taxonomy): domain Eukaryota; kingdom Viridiplantae; phylum Streptophyta; class Pinopsida; order Cupressales; family Taxaceae; genus Torreya; species Torreya grandis. The sequence continues at coordinate 273,391 of JARHVA010006358.1, forward strand.
AATTGTCTCTTCTACTTTCTTAGGAGGAGTCCTTTAACATAGTGTTGGAATTTAAAACTTGGGAAACATTTGGAGAAGTAGCAAATGTGTTTGAAAATAGATGCATGGAAACTTTTAGATGAAAATTAATAGCCTATATGAGGCCATTCTTAGCTCTAATGGAAATTTCATATGCTTTAATTAAAGTGTAACCACAAATGGATTGTAGCATTATGGATATATCAATACCAATATCTCTCAAATATGTGAGGAACACAAAGATAATAGGTGGTCTCATGGGAAGAGGAAACCTATGCCAAGTCCTTTATAATCTCATTAAAATCATGTATTATCTCCTTGGGTCCTCTTTGAATCACATTAAGTTGATGGTTTAGTTATGTTTGATCACACTTGTCTTCAAAACTTAAAGTTATCAACTCTCTAAAATCATCCCAAGTTATGATACAACCACTAGGTAAAGTCCTAAATCAATAAAGTGTTTTCACTCTAAGGGACATGGAAAGGATTCCAATATCCATATTGAACTTAGTAACACTATGAAAAATATATAAGATTATATGTCCATAATATGCTCACTTGGTGTGACATGACCTTCACCATTGAATGTGGGAACACTCTTTATAACATTAGGTAGAATGTCATCAAATGCATCAAGATGGATAGGATTTTTAGTGTTAAATTTTGATAAGTCATGCTTCCTATCCATGTTTTCTTGAGGTTTATTCCTCACTTTCATAATCTTCTTAACTTGAAAATTCCACTTTCTCTTTAAAGGGTAGAATAGGCTGAGGATGTTAAACTTCAAGAATAAGTTTAGGTTGAAGAGGTAGATTAATGTTATTGAAAACTCTACTATAAGATGAACTAGTAAGGACCATGAATTATGAAGATAAATATATGAAAAAATAATGGCCAAAAACCATAGTTTACCTCAATTAGAGTCACCAAATGCTAAGTAGAACACCATATGTAGTTGTTATGCTATCAGAACCAACATTCACCTTGACAAGTTATCTTTACGACAATAGTCTCATCAAGGAGGATAAAACTATTATCACCAAATATTTTATACTAAAGGAGGTTTATCAATTGTATTATAATATTTTTGAAACTTTGAAATACCTATAGGCCTATGCTTATAATAGAGTTAGAACCTTTAGATTTAAGGGCTAGATCCCTATATTGATCCTTAAGTGCTTATCACCTACACTAGATGATTGCTTATGTGAAAAAAGATAGAATTAGACACAAAAATAAACTAATATAATGGGTTGATATAATATAAATATCTAAAAAATATTATCATACTCTTTCATAAAGAGATATTACCTTAAAAAACTAACTTTAAAGTCCTAGAATACTCTAACATTAGTATCTCAACATGGAGGTGTTATGCATGAAAAATACTCAAGGTAAGTGAGCCAGAGATAAATTTTAGATACTAAGGCTACTTTAAAACTTTAAAATATACCCATATAATTAAAAAAAATATGTACTAGAGTGGAACAACTTTCATCAAACATGGAAGGATTGAGAGAAAGCAAGGATATAAGTCAATCACTTGACTATTCACTATACATCTATTCACACACTTTGACAAGATATTATATGAAATAAAAAACTATATTTAATGTATTATTAAAAGTTAAAATATAATATAAAAACCATCATGGATTCAACATACTAGGTGTGTAATTAGAATATAAGAGCCAAAATGACTTACATTTATTGAATGTGAAAAAGGAGAGAAAAGAATGAAGCTCGAGAGTCAAAAGAACAAGTGTCAAGATGTGTGTGTGTGTGTGTGTGTGTGTGTGTGTGTGTGTGAGAGAGAGAGAGAGAGAGAGAGAGAGAGAGAGAGAGAGAGAGAGAGAGAGAGAGAGGAGAGAGAGAGAGAGAGAGAGATGAGAGAGAGAGGATGAGAGAGAGAGAGAGAGAGAGAGAGAGAGAGAGAGAGAGAGAGAGAGAGAGATTTATATTTATAGGATAATGGAGTATGAAATATAACATGAAAATGTCTTCTTCAAAAAGTGTCCATCAGAAGCATCAAATCTAGAAAACTAGAGAGAGAGAGAGAGAGAGAGAGAGAGAGATTTATATTTATAGGATAATTGAGTATGAAATATAAAATGAAATGTCTTCTCTCCGAAAAGTGTCCATCAGAAGCATCAAATCTAGAAAACTAGCATAGGGGTACTCTTAGTTGGCTTCTTGAAATTGCCTTAAATATTATGCCTCTCTTGAGCACTCCAAAATAGAATAAGGATATTTAACGACATATTAAATATCAAAAAAGGGTTAGAAAAAATCTTCAATATGTATTGAATGCTTCCCTAACTACTGGTATTCTTTTGAACACTTATTCTAACCATTTATAGTCACCATTAATAGCTTTTTAGGCCTCATTCTTAGATTTATCAACCAAATGTTCTTAAATTTCATAATCCAATACATATAATGGGTGATATGACACCTATAAATAGTACCATTACCTTCCAATCCATTATACATACCTTAAAAGGCATCCTAATTTGGATTATCATCCTCTTACTTGGTAATCACTCTCCATTTCCATTATCTGTCACAGCCTACCTAAAATTAATGCCTTAGTATAAGTTTTTATGTGATTATTTAAGGAAAAAATGGATATAAGGAGTTATATTATGTCCCAATTTACCTCCACAATTATACTCATACTTCAACTATCCTCTACACCTATAAAATAATCAAAATTTGTTAAAAAAAACCTTATTTTGTACCCTATTCATATAAGTAGGGTACAAAACAACTGGGTAGGATGATGCTTGAGAGAGTCTTATTCAATCCAAAAACAATTTATAGGTCATATTATCTCTCCTAGATGCATCTTCACCTATTCCTTTCTAATTGGGTCTCATGTAATGGTTTTGGAGGGTTTTAGCATGTTTTCACACTTAGCATTTATTCATAAAAACTAGATGTTAAACTTATGAAAAAATTCCACTAAAATAATTTTTATGACCTCCTTATACTTTAACCAATATCTTTGATCACCATGAAACTATTTTTTTACTGTTGTGAGCATCTAAAGATGGCCTATCAAGTTTGAGGGTGAAGACTGGGTACCCCTGAGGTATTCATAGGCCAAAAATGACCTTTTTGTGATGGATATATACAATACAATGCACTTGATTCAACTTATATCTCTATTTTAAATTCATCCAATGCATTGGAATGTTCACTTGGTGTTGGAAATGAGATTGGACCCCTTCAAGGATTTAGGCCTAATTTAGACTTGATCTATTCATAGTTGCTCATAACCACCTTTCAGTGATTTTTTATGACTTTTAGGTCTCCCATATTATTTTTCATGTTTAAAATAGCCTAATATATCATTTTTCAATGATATCAAGAGTTATCAACTAATTTCCTTACCCTCTTCATGTCAAACCTATAGTTTTGCCTCTTTGGGAGTGCCCTCTATCTGAGATAGAATAGAGGGAACTTACCTTTTTATTTAGCTAAATTTATGCTATGTGAGGTGAGTTTAGGTCATGTAGATTTTATTTTAAAAATTTCATATCTTTTCAACACTTTAAATACCATAAAAATTTCAAATTCCTAAGACATACTTTCAGACTATAGGGACTGTCCACAAAATTTGTATGTAGAGTTGGGTTTGTTTATTGGTCTTGTTCCTTTGGTATGAGAATTGTATAGATATGTTTTAATAAAACTATGAGAGTAATATTCACAATTTTATTCCATAATAAATCTCTAAAAATTCCCAACTTGTACTTTTTACTGACCTATGCCAATTTGCAAATTGAATGATTGTGTTGTCTATTCAAAAATGGGATATGTCTATAGGTATCTTCCATATTAGACCTTATATGTACTGAACCAAGATATTATTTAGGTCCTTGAACTAATGTCATACTTTTTTGGGCTCATAACAATTATTCCTTAAGTTTTTCCAATGTTAAAAATTCTTACTCCAACCTACTATCATACTACAATCAAATTATGGTTGCCATTTTGAGACCAAATGGGTCTTTGTAGGAGTTGTTTTCATGATTTTATCCCTAGTGTTCAATGAATTGGTATCTATTTTAATTTATTTAATTCATGTCCAAATTATGTTAACTCATCTCTTTCCATAAGTCTATTCAACATCCAAATTGCATACTCTTAGTATCTTATCAATATACAGTCTAGTTGTAGGTGATCATTTTGAGAGCAAGACAGGTTCTTGTAGGTGTTACTCAATGTCATAACCTTGTTATTTAATTCCATAAAATTTTATTTAGGTCACTAAATTATATATCATCAAATTATCTCACTTGGTTTGAATACCATGCTTTCATTCAGTCATGTTTCATCATGAGATTGTCTAGGCTTCATGAATATTGTAGATGATTGAGTGTCTATTGTGGAAGATTGCATGAATTGAAAACCTTCTTATATCACCCTATCATGTTTAAATAACCATTTTATTTTGTAAATAAGTACCCCTATGATTGGGATACATGATGTAAATCACCAAACTTATCTAGATCTCATTTTTTTTAATCACAGAAGGATAGAAATAAATGTAGAATCCCTATTTCATACATATTAAGCTAACATGTCCCTAAAGTAACTTTATCAACTTGTGGACCTAGGATTTAAGTATGTTTTCCATCTTATGATTCAAATATGATCACCATGACACTTTCAACATTTTTTTGAACTTCAAACTAGTTTACTTGCCTAACATTCAAATACTCAATCCTCTATCCAGACCAATTATTAGTGAATATACATGATAAAGGGTAGTGTATGGTGAAGAATTAGTTGACACAACCAATATGAAATAATTTTAATGGTTGAAATTAGATTTTTCACACTTTAGGAGACCTCTCACCACTTTTAAACCTTAATTTTTTATCCTCGTGACTGTTCAAGGCTCCTCTTTTACCTACATGTAGTTGGATGTCTACAAGAAACTAATTGTGCATGAATATGACTATGTTTTGGATCAATATGTTAGTATTTGAGACTAAAAATTAAAAAAATAATAAATTGAGTATTATTATTAGATAGGTTTAATAAAAAATGTTCCCTCTATCTTAAAGACACTTCCATGAGAAAAATATTCAAGAAATGAAAATACTGATCAATAACCCCGATGGTGATCACAACTAGCAAACTAAGATATATTGGATCATAAATTAACTTCCACACATCAAACCAAGGTTATAAACCATGAGATAATAAATTCACACTATGCAATACCATGTACAGTACCTAGTTTATACAGACTAACTCAAATAGAGAGGAAACCATGAAGTGATGGGGATGAGTATGTCGACATGAGTGGCAGACCTCATTAGTAATGGTTCATATATTATGATACATTAATCCTATAAATATTGATATGAACTTTGAGTGGAAAAGAGTAATATCTCCCACTAAGTACATTTTACCTGATTCATCTCCTACTAGTGGTACCATTAGAAAACTATTTGACTATTTCTCTATGCAAAAGAGAGCAATGGATGAGAACAATAGTTTTAAGACATTTTTAAGATATTAAAATATAATAAATCATGTAAATGAGTTGAAAGGACCTTTAAAGTAACTGAAAAGCCTTATACACATCCCACACTCCTTCATAAGCCATATAACCAACTAAAAATTACCTTTAACTATCTTATTTTCTTGTTCTGACATTAAAACCTATAGTTTATCAGCTCAAGATAGTTACTTTGACACATAACTAACACATGGAAATTTAAATACACTTTAGAACACTTTTATTACATGGAAAACTATACAATATTCATAAATGACCCCAAAAGTGGCTTTAAGTGACATGAAATGACATAAGGATTGGAAATGAATATGACCAAGGCTAGGGACATTAAATATTATCTCATTAGGACCATGGGAGAAATTTAAAAATATATGGGACCCTATATAAGTTTTAAAATAGAGGAGGTTGACCTATTTTTACTTTTCAAAATAGTCAGCAAATACTTTTCTAAAAAAATTATTTGAACAAGTTTCCAAAACATGCATAATTTACAAACTCTCAAGCTTTGTAGAAATATGTCTTCATAATTTTTTTTGGAAGTATATATTTAAAAATATCCAATCCTTAAAACTTATATAAAATTTTATAAAAAATAGGTCTTTATGACTTTTGTTCAGAGGTTTAATTCATAGGTTTTGTTTAGAACTTTTTTTCATGAGTTAGGTCCTTGTAACTTTATCCACCATGTATTGAAGTATTTATCATAAATTTTCATCAAAAAATCACTCTTTGGGAAATAGGTATTCATAAATTTTGTATTTCAGATTTTAATCTTTAGAAGTTACATTTATGAATTTTGTCTTTAGGATTATTGGTCTTTGGATCTTTTGCATTTTAGAGAAAATGTCTAGAATTTACTCTTCGACATTTGATCTATAGAGCTTACTCTTAATTAAAAGTGTTCAGATAAAATGTTCACCATTTTCTCTTCAAGAATAGGCCTTTGGAGCTTTTATTTTTTTTAAAGTTTTTTTCAAAAGTGTTTAGAAATTTTGATTCAAAATAGGCAACCCTCATAGCCTTCACAAAAGGACCCCCACCATAGGTAGAACTTTTGTTCGAAATATTTTTTTATCTTTTCAAGAATTTGAGTTAGCATTATTTTAACACAACTTAAAACTTTTGAATACCATGAGACTTTTAGGAATAGGTAAAACTAAGTGAAAAGAGTGACATAATGATAGTTGGTAAAAGGAAATGACATGTCATTATCTTGAACATCTACAACATCTACGTAGCATACTTGCCAAAATGAGGTGGAAATGTTTGAATTGAACAAGTGAATCAAGTTTATCAACATTCGACATTAATGGTGAATGAAATAAAATTGAATTAAAAATATATATCAATGAATTTAAAATAAACTCCATGCTCACTAATCACAACAAAACTTTGAGTTCACTTGTCTCCTTGATAACAAGCCCTAGTTACCTTCATTTTGATCATGAAGTGATTCTAGAAGAGCCAAGCCACTGAATTAAATAACTAGAACTCTATCATCTAAATAAATTAACTATTTCATCCTCATCCAAGACATTCATAGGATAATTACCACCATCCATATTCTATATTAATATTTAACCAAATATAAAGACACCATCTTTGAGCTAGTAATATTCAACAATGAGTATTTTAATTACTCAGTGTTATGGGAAGTAATTCATCAGGTAGATGAACACACCTGTGAGGAGAATTTTACACTATGCCAAATATTATTGGTCATGAAAATTTTCTACCTTAAGTGATAGGTATTGAATTTTATATCATCCAATCCTAAAGTTATGCCTTGAATATACCTCCTACAAAACCTATTCTTAATTGGCAAAGTGACTGGGGTGCATTATGACACTGATAGAGCACAAAATTATCATCATCCACATCTCATAAAATTCATTATATAGGTATTTATCCTTATATATCATGTATTCTACATGTGAATTAGATAGAGTGGTTACATGGAAAAATAACTTAATTGATAAAACATTGAGCAACTAGATAATTCTTGGGGAGACTGTCATCCTCAAAGAGAAGAAATTGGTTCATATAGATAAGTTATAGATGGGAATCTATATCAGTACGTCCCTCATAAATTGGTTATATGGATACCCCAACATTAAATTCATTTAGTGTGAATGGTTTCCACTGATAGATTTACTAATGATCTCAAATATAAATTTTTTTCTAGGAGATGTAATTCATGCTAAGGTATGGGAACAAGTTATACACAAGGAAAAGAAGCCTTCAAGGTGACATTTTTATATGATGTCACACCTCCTATATTTTGTTTTGGGCATAATGCATATGCACAATGGGTCACTCTAGATCCTAGCTCTAGATTTCATTAAGAACCATATATGAGACTCTTATTTTTCTATTTACATATACACCTGTACTAGGAACATAACCTAAATTATAAAGGACATATACCCCTAGGTGTGGAGGGATATTAATGAATAGTCATTATCTATGGTATCCAATATCATTTATGACACATTTATGGTCAGAGGGGATTACTGGTTGTATCTTGACTATACTATGATTATGGTTATATGGCCACAAGGTTTCACCCCTACATCTCCTCAACCATATGTACCAGAAAAAGTAGTAGATTAGGAGATAGCCTACAAGCTATATTGGGGAATTGATGAATATTTTAATAATAAGAAGATTTCCTTCCATGTCTTCCATCATTAGATTGGTATAATTTATTACGTCAATCATACACTTTTAGGATGATGGAAGATTAAGATACTACTACTCATTATCCACCCTACCACATTGATACTGGAAACCTTATGGTAAAGTTCAAAAGAGTATTTAAGGCCTTGATATTCCATACCAATATGAGACTTATGACCATGACTTCATTTTTTTTAATTACAAGAGGTATACCCATGTCTTGGAGAGGGCATAAATAACTAGATTGGATAAGAAACTCTTGAAAATAATCTAAAAAGAATCCTCCATTTTAATTGTAGATGCACATATCAGGCTCCCACCCTTAGGTGGATGGTAATCCATATATTTTTAAATCAATAGGCTTTTCAAACAATCAATGGAGTATGAGGAACATTCCCATACATTACCCATGGCAATTAAAATAATAAATCAAGAGCCTAGGCTGACTAAAGTTCCCATCATTTTAACTTCACTTGGAAGAGCTAAGAATGATCCAATTTTCATTGAAGCTTCAAAATCAAAAGGACATGATCATGTTATTACTACATCAACACAAGATACTATAATTGTGGAAGTATCAACCATACCCACTTAAGAGGATTCTTCCACACTTGAAAATGTTACTATTTATTATAAGAGGAAGCCAAGATCTCAAATCCCTCCAATGAGTCCAACTATTAAAGAAAAATTTATATAAGGGCCATCATGGGAGAAACAATCTACATGAGATGAGTCTACAAATGAAAAGGGGAGATAGAAAGATCTAAAGTCTTAAGCCTACAAGACACCACAGTTAAGGAACCATGACATGGAGATAACTTAGGTGAGGGTGTAATCCTACTATCTCTATAGCTCCTTCAATTTATATAACTCTAGTTGTATATTTTGTCTCCCTTATGTCCATCAATTATTTTGATCCCAATTTTATCAATCTTAGAGTTTCCCCCTCCATGTTAGTGCCTAAGGTATAATTTTTTTCCTTTGAGGATAATGTCCAACCATCCTTAGTTATCCTAAAAGTAGAAGATGTTTCCTTTACTCCTATTATCTTCACTTCTTCAAAATTTTCTATATATAAATAATATTTTCATAATTTTATTGATTACTGACACTTAGTATCTTTCAAGAACCCATCAAGTCTCAATATCTCTAAGTGCATGCCTTAAGGGGTGCACTAGGAAAGGGGTGGGTAAACCATTATTGCTTCATAAGATTATTGTCTCTTTTTCCACTTTCCATCTACACATTTGTCTCAAAAAACCATTTAACCTAAGCTTATTATTCTCAAACTTACCCATTCCAAAAAAATTCTCATGCTTTATCCTCCTTATTCTTTCCTTGACCCCCTTTCACCAGTTGGCTATACTAGGTTGACTAGGTTTACCTTGTATAGTTTTAAGCCTCTGATTACTATACAAGGTCAACAAGGTTGACCCTATGCTATTTAAGGATAATTTCAAGTCGGATTTTCATTATCCCTTTGGCTGACCTAGCTCAAGACTTAGTGATTTTTCTCTAAAAAACATATAGGTTCAACTGGATCGACACTATACAACTAACATATTCATAAGGATTTAGGGAAAGATTCACCTATATATGCAATTTCATTTCCAACCATTTGCAATAAGAGAAGCAAAGAAGAATAATTCAAAATGGACATATTCCTATTGGCCATTCTACTTGAGGAATAAATCTTAGGGTTCCATACTTTATTTGGAGATGTGGATCTTGTCTTGTGGAGAAGTGTTTTGGATACATAAATAGGTTGTAGAGCCCAAAGCTGAATTTTCTTTATTATCCTTACAAACCAAAAAAATATCTTGTGAAACACCTTGGTCAAGGGAGATATTGAGGATCAATGGGTTCATATTCAATGTATGTACTCCTAACATTATTTATCCTTCGTAAGAGTAGATAAATAATGTAGTTGTGCTTCTCTCCCATGCATTAGGATTTCATATACATTGATATGAGTATATGTATTCTATGCATGTTTAGTATAGTTTTTTTTTTAAATTTCTAACTGCCACTTTTTTCCACAAGATTTGGTGTGTACTAGATTATATTTACTTTCTTTTTTATTAGAATGGAGTGAACATTAAACCTAGGACACTCATAGGGTTGTTGCATGATTGTATTAGACTGTAGTCTTTTAAACCCTTCCTAACATGGTGTATTATGACATGATCCCCTAATTGGTTCTAGTATATCCCCATATTGGTCATGATCTCACTTAAAAAATGTATTCCCAATCAAAAGTTTAGGTATGCTATATCTTTTTTGAGCCAAGATTGATTTATAGACATGATGAATTTTTTGATTGCATACATTTTAGTGAACCTGACATGAATTCTATCACACCACTAGTTGGATTGTCTTCACATTTCCAATTTTTTCTTAGTATTTTATTTACTTTGACTTTACCTTCATAATACATTTTGGTGAACCTAGCATGAATCCTATCCCACCACTAGTTGTGTTGTCTTCACGTTTCCACTATCTTCTTAGTATTTTATTCACTTTGGCTTCACCTTCATAATAGATTCTAGTGAACCTGATGTGAAATAACCCTTGAAGTATTTATTCAACTTATTTAATTCAATTATTATTATTCATAATTATTTTTATCATATATCTATCATATTAGGTTGACTACATCAACCCAACTCCAACTTCTATGTGTATGTTTTCAAGTATAGGCTACTGGATCGACCCAATTGACCTAGTATAGGTTTTCAACTTTCTAGACATATAGTCTAGACTACTAGGTCAACCTAGTCAACCCTATATATTTTTAGGCACTCAAAAACAAGTTTTTGTAATGCTTGATCGACCCAGTCAACCCAGTTAGTAGAATTTACAAGCATATATCAAGGTTCTTAAACAATAATATTCATTCTCTACATCTCTAATCTACCAAGGTTCCTTTTTATCTCTCTATCTCTTTCTTTACAATATTTCTTGTTACAATTTGTAATGTTTAAAATTTACCTTGCATAGTCAATTGGATAGACCTTACTAACCTAGTTCTATGTTCAGTGTTATGTAGATAATTAGGTCAACTCTACCAATCCTATTCATTTTCATACCTTGTTTCCATAGTATAGGTTCAACCCTATCAACCTTGTTCTATATTTTGTGCATACAGTAATGACTATATCAACATTGTACCTTGTTTCAAATTTGGAATTAACCTTATATGTTAGTAATTAGTGCACACTTTCTTTTCTTATTTATTGCATGCTTAGGATATATCACATATATTAAATAGGTGGTTTTTAATTAGTCATTTAGTTTCACTATTTTCTATTTTATGCACACATGACTGAATCACAAAATCTAAACAAGTATTTTAAAATTTATCTACCTAAGGCCAACCTACTTGGATTTAATCACTGAGGGAGAAGTTGACTTGATACTCTAGTCAAGTATAAATCATGGTTAATGATATATTATGACTAAGCACCTAACACCCTTATCACTATGGTGTGTGAAGTGAGGGGGTAGGCCCCAATACTAAGCCTATATAATTATCACTATAGTCCCTTTTATCCTAAATTACTTGAAACCATCCTTAGATTTCCATTTTAGTTCCTTGCTTATAGCCAACTTCCCATCACATTTAAAATCATATCTTAATAATCTTATAAACATTCAGGTTGACCAATTAGTTAGCTATTTACTTTCCAAGTTGATTACTTGCTCTTTACTCAATTTTATTTTTTATTTTAAACACTTGCATTAGCCAACATTAGTGGAAGTTTTTGTGTTATGTGATTTAATTAGATTGGTCAATGTTAATCCAATTGACTATTTGTTTCATTTTAACTATTTATTTTCAAATTGCTTGCAAAAGTTATCCAATTTTAGTTCAAAAATCTATTATAGGATTTTTAATTTTTCCTATCTATTATACTGGGTTGACCTAATTGACCTTGTACCTTTTTACAACCTCTATTCACTATATTGGATCAACCCAGTCGACCTTATACTATTTATAGACCCTATTTTCTCTTTTCCTAGCCTCTATTCACTATATGGGATTGACCCAGTCAACCCTATACTATTTACATGCCCTATTTTTATGATAAGTTAACCCAATCAACCCAATACTATTTCTATCATTTCCTATTTTCTTTCTTTCGCATCTATCTTTATTTCCCTTCATCATGGAATTTTTGAGTGATGACAATATTGAGTTGCAATCAACAGACATGATGAATCTTACCAATGCTCATAGGGTCTTCCATAGATATAGTAGGGATACTCTCTTAGATTCTAGTAATCTTCATATTTCCACTCATACAATGAACTATGGGACCCCTTTTAATACCTCTTCCTAGCATAATCCTCTCTTCTAATTAGAAGACGAACCCAATAATAGTATACCCCCAAATTTTCTTCTTTATCTTTGAATTTCCTCAAAATCAAAGAAAAGATCCTTATACCATTTACAATCTTATGATTAGTGAAAAAACCTCATTCACCTACTCCTACATTCTCAACTATATTTGGGGGTACCACTTTATTTGATTCTTAGCCTCTTCCTTCAATTATGACCCCTTCTCATACCATGACATCTTATTATCTTACTTATTTCACCTCCATCCCTAGTATATCCACTAACATGGTAGGTTTTACATCTACTGGGCCTATCATAATATCCACTATCCTTAATCCTTCCACTAGTGCAACATTTTCTACCCAAAGTAATCATGATATAGTGCTTCTTCTTCTCAACCATTTACTAGTCCATCTTTTACTACACAAGAAAATTTTTACACTAGTGCCTCACATTCTCATAACTCATCTCAAGTTCATATTAACACCAACAGTGGTACCCAAGCCACTAATACCACCTCTAATTCTTCTAATAATTATAATCAAACACATCAACTATTGTTGCAAACACTTAGTCAAATGAATACCTTTCAAGCTCATAACACAAATAAAATTATGTGAATGCAAAACCACCTTCTTCATCTCCAATCTCATTGTCAACCAATGGCTTAGAGGACACATAATTATAATGTTCCCCCTCCTCTTTAATATTCTCAAGGCAATCTCATTCCTTAACCTCTTTTGGTTAGCAAAACCAGTAAACATCTCCAAAATGAACCTCTCACCACTCAAATTGCTAACATTGATATAGGAGGTATCACACCTAAAATTTATTATAATTGATCAACTGATCCCACCCTTCATCTTAAAACATTTGAAAATATTATAAGGATTGGATCAAATTAATAATCTTTTCCACTACCAAAATTTTAGCCAAAACTCTTATAGGCGATGCCTTGGATTGGTACAACTAACTTAGAACTCATTCCATTACTAGTTTAGAGGATTTAGTGAATTATTTAGTTCAAGAATTCTATCCCTAGTGATCTTCGTAAAAACACATTGTCCCACTTTGTAAATTACAAGAAATTTGAAAACAAAACTACTCAAGCCTTTGTTAAAAAGTAGAAGACTTTGTTAAACAAATGTGAACATAACATAGTTGATGATAATATTTTCCATCTCTTTACCAATTCCCTTTTTCCTAAACTCCAATATAGGTTCTTCACTCTCTCTCTATGTACATTTAAGGAGGTTATTAACCAAGATAAATGACAATATTTACTTGTACATCAATTTTATCCACCCCAACCTTATGTAGGTCCTCATCTCCTAATTAAGTAAAAAAATTGTAATGTTATCAATGATGGTTTATATACTCTTATGACACTATTAACAATGTCCAAGATATCATTCCTACCCCTTCATTAGAACTAGCTCCCCCTTCTCAACAATATACCAATCCTTACTTATCTTCACAAAATGACATTAATGTTCATAAACCTCTATCTTTAGCTGAATTGCTTAAGAATCTACCTAGGCCACTTCCATGAGAACTTGATCCTACCCATCCTATGAAATCCTAGTGTGATCTTAAAAAGTTTTGTTTGTTTCATGATAGTTGGGGTCATTCTCATAAGATGTATAGATAACTTTATAATTTAGCAATATACTTTCTACTTGGTCCTAATTTTGATCATGATTCTATAATAAAAAAGAGACAACAAGATTATGAAATTTATTTTAAAGATTATAAATCACATGATAAAAATCAAGCCTTGAATCAATCCAATGCTCATTTGGCTATCTACAAATTCCCTCTTCCTAATCATTAACCTATCTAATATAATCAAGATAAAGCCACCCCTTCCACCAATAATGTAGAAAGTCTTGTTGACCCCATTTTTGAAGAGAATGTGGTTAACATGACTAATATGTGAAGGGTAGTTGCTTTTATTTATTCTCAACCTATCTACACTCCATCTAGAATATATCATGATATCTAAGATTCTTCTCTAACTCATTTAAATGAGTTAGGGGAAGATGACCTTATTAATTTTGATGATTCAATTTCCTATTCTCCCTTGGATAACACTTCCTTTTCTATTTACACCACTCTTTCATCATCTTATAACACTAATTATAAATTTCTACTAACACTTCTTATACCAATTCTCAAAATTAACTTGAATCAACTACTTCATCATCACAACATGATTTTAAACCTTATTCTAAGACTTCCTCTTCTTATCAACACAAATTCCAATTCACTTTGGTTCTTCCTTCTAAGGACCTCCTTGATCATTATGCACATATATATAACAACCTTATTATGGGTTGTGATGAATGAGATCCCATTGTAGAACTCACTAATCTCCCATCCTAGATTCTATTCCTTGAGCTTATAAGGACTTCTCCATGTCATAAAAAGTATCTTATACAACTATTATTTGAAATGAATGTCCCTCATCTTCCCCTAATAGGATGGGAGGTAGCCTTATTTGGATCTAAGGATAGTATACTAAAACAATGTGAAGCGATGTCTATCAACATTGATGAAACTATGGACACTTCTCTTTCCTTAAAATTTCTTATATATTCTATGATTCCTGATGAGATTCTACTTCATACAGATGATCCTCCCTTATTTATTAGTTTTCAAATAGACAATATTCAAGTTAAGCATGCATTTATTGACAAGGGTTACAAAACTTATGTTGACTCTATTGACTTCATTAAGACCCTTCGATATTTATAATACAATATCAAGTCTACATGAAACACCTACCAAGGATATGATAGAAGGAAAATGCCTCGTATAGGTTGTGTGTGGCTTCCCATTATCATCCCACCTATCACCATTCATGTGAAGGTGATGATCTTTAACATTCCCCTTTTAAATAACATCTTACTCAGTATTCTATAGACTCATCGTATGAGAGTCATTGCTTATTTCACCTATCAATTTATTAATCTCCCTCATAATGGATCCATTTATAAGATTTAGGGTGATACTAACCCTTGAAATTTTGAATAATTATAAGACTGGTGTCTTCAATATTCCTACTCTCGAACCTTTACCTAGTTATCCATTTCATGAGTCTTAATGTTTTATATTTCCCATAAATTCAACATGAGGTTACAATAGACATCTTGAACTCATTGGTAACATTCCTCATAACCACTCAGATTTTGATGATGATGAGCCCAATGAGATTAATCTAAATATTAAAACTTACGATCTCTCACCTCACCTCATCTCCTAGTTTCCTACTTCCTTATAGCCTCATTATGATGATATTCTCATATTCTTGAACAATACTCAACATTATATTCACCACACTTCTTTAGATGATAAGGTCATCCATACTTGTGTCATTGATATTCACACCTTAGATTATGATGATGGTTATTCCCTAGATGATCTATTCTTAAGCAGTCTTGTATAGGCCCATGATTTTGAGATTATTTTTTATCATTCTTCTTCACTTGAGTATTTTCATGTGTCTTCTTATCTTCCTTCATTTCTAGTTCTTAATTTTAATATTTTTATTATTTATCATAAGGTAATGATGGCACCAACACCTACAGTTTCTAAGGAACATCATAGGAGTATGCTTATAGATCATGTTATGGCCAGGCCTTAACATTTTTCTAGGTTCCATGATCACCATAGTTGGTTTACTCCTAAGATTAGTGTGGCCCTCATTACACTTTATGTAGATCTTAATCCTCCCTCAGTAAAAACCTTATCAAATCCCATTCCCACTCCTGCTATAGTTGATCCCATTATTTATTTTGCTATACTTGAGCATGTTCCCATTCTTGATGTTGTTAAGACTACCCCTACTTCTCATCTCATTGCTCCTTATATTGATCCTAGCTCCATTCCTCCTCTATCACCACCTTTTCTCATTGATGTTTTGCTTTCCTTGTCTAAGATGGATCCATTTCCCACCAAATGGGATGATGAGTCCTCTCTAGCTACATATACTCCTATTATACCTCTTTCTATCAATTATTCTCCTAAGATTACTCAAAATCATATATGTTGTTTCCACAGGATAGATAATCATTCTTCTACCCATTATCACAAGCTGTAATAATATATTGATATTTTGTGTCCTTACTCTTTTTCCATAGATAAAGCCACACCTACCCTAAATTTTCTACCTAAATGTATCCCTAAGTACGGTGAGGTGTATAATCTTTGGTACTAATGTAACATCCATCACACTGATCATTTTTGCATCTTTCAAGAACACCTTAAAGATCACCTTATAGTTATTCTTGGACCTTCTTCCATTCCTCCCATAGGTCATTCTTATAAGAAGGCTTGTATATCTTCTCACATGGCTCCACCTATAGTGGTTGCATCCCCTCCTATGGTTAGTTCATAATCTTATGTGCCTCTACCCATGATTCCTTTACTTGTCGACCTTCCCTCAATTATGGGTCCTTCTCCACTCATGAGTCCTTACCCGTAGATCCTTCTCTACTGGTGATTATTTCATCTCCCATAAATATTGATACCATGAATTATACTAAATATCCCTTTCCTAATTTCACTCCTTAGCATGATCCATTGATTATTCATAATTTTTTAGTTGAGGAGATTAGAAGATAAGTCTTTTCCCATTTTTCAATAAAGATTGATGAGACATTAGCAACAATTTGTATCCAACTTCATAGATATTTATCTAATGTATCAGATAATGTGTGTGGGCATATTTATTAGTGTTTATGAGCACATGTATTGTGCCTTGACATTTACATTTTTATTGGAGGTGTGCTCCAATTTTATTTTTGTCTATATTTTATATCATTTGACACTGTAAAATTCATATATTTTTATTTATAGTGATCTTACCTTTGGTACTATATCTTAATTATATTTTCCTTTATATTTGGATATGATTGTCTTTATTTATTATTGTATTCTCTTCATTTCTTGATTTTTTCTCAAAACTCTCTTCTTGTGTCTTCATGATTGTTTGCTTTATTATCTCTATTTTTCACAAATAATTGTCATTGTGACTCAATTATACAAACCTTGTTCCCTTTGGTCATAGTCTCCTTTTACCATGTGACCAGTTAGAAAATAATTCATCTCATTATACTTTCCTTATACCAGTCCACTTTGAATCTCCTTTTTCCCTTCTTTTTTATCAAACTAAGCATAAACATGGTTGAGACTTGAAATCACATGCTAATTCATTATTAACCCTAAGTGTCCTAGTCAATCTTTGTCTTTGGTTACTTAGCTTCCTTTAGCCTTAGCCTAAAGTTAATTCATGTGTATCAATACATCACTCATGATTGGTAATTTCAAATTGTTACGGAGGAGGATTCTTCAAAATCCATAAAAAATTAAAAGCCAAATCATTTTACTAAAGGAAATGATATAAAAGGAAAAAATATTCTTAAAAGTCAAATCACACTAAAAGATGTGATTCAAAGCACATATCCTTCTTATATTCAAAGATAAAATACAATAGTTATCCTCATGATAGGTCTAAGGTCCTTTGGGGTGCAGTAAGCTATTAGATTAGAAATGAAGAATAAAAAAATCTTTTAGTGCTACCTACTTTCTCATGTAAGTACCCAATCTTTACAATAGATTGATGACTCTGTAAGGGGTCCTAAGCAATGGGGAAAACATCAGGGATTTTATTGTACCAATATAACTTCATGATTTGAACTTATTATCATGATTATTTGCATATAAATCTTTGTTCCTATAGATAATAGGTTTCCTTTGTACATTGATGGCCACTAGTCATGTAGTGTCTTCTCATGTCCTTAGTATGCCTCTTGCATCCTAAGGTATTGTCATAAGACACTTAAGTATTTATTTTTACATTACCTTTTTCATTCCCTATATTATTCATATTTCATCTTGATAAATATTTTTGTCTACTGATCACTCCCCTTGGGATTTGATTTGTGAGTTGCTTTGTAAGACCGCAGATAAGACTCGACGTTCCTAAAAAGTTACAATATTTTTCCTTCATATTGTCCTAATTACCCACATTGCTTATTACCCAATTATCCTAATTTTTCCACCCCATTGGTGTTATCTTTATGAGTTACATTATAAGATTATGGATAGGACCTAACATTCCTCACAAAATTTTCCAATAATACAAGTCACAAACAAAATTACATGTGTCAAATATGAGATAAGATGTGATTGATTATAAATTTACATGTCATTGACATGATTCCTATCTTTATTTAGTATGTTTATTCTTAATTCATTTCTCTTTTAATATTATCTTCTTATTTTCTAAGTGCATTTAAGAATATAATCATTTCTTGAATTTTTCATACTTCCCAACTTGAATTAGTGTGATAAATTTAAGACCAATATTTTGCCAATTTTGTTTTTCTCTTATACTTCCCAATGTGATTTTTTATAATTAATTGACTTAATTACTTTTTTATACCATTTTTTCCCTTTTACATACCTTCCATTTTATTACATTATTTTCATACTTCCCAATGTGATTTAGTATGATTTTCTTGTTTTAGTTTGGTGCAAAAATATTTTACTTTGGTTTAAGAATAAATTAATTTTTATAATATTATTTTACCATCCCTTGGTTCTTTATAATTAGTCATTTTATTGTTATTACACATTTCCCAACTTGAAATAGTGTGTAGTACATTTTTAATTGACTATATTTTACTAAATCTTTTTATTGGTTTATTTTTAACCATGCATGTATTATACATAATGCTATAAAAGTAACAAAATCTCATATATTTTGAATAAAATATAAAATAGTAGATAAATATATGTGATAGAAATAAATATATCCAAATCATCAATAACCACAACTATGATAACAACAACATACATAATCAACATAAATATGCCAAAATGATACATCATGTATATATCATGAGTTTTGATATGACAAGTATAGCCATGTATAATGCTCCAACTCTATGGTTGGGATCCATCCTATATATATCATAGCCTAGTCACATTGCCTACCAAGGCCTTGATCTAAATCCTCTAAATAATACATTATAACGAGGCCATTTGAGATCTCAATACATCCACCTATCCCTATAGATTCACCACCCATGCCTATACCAAAGCCAATTGGGTTAAGGTCACCATGTGTGTTGTTTTTTCCTACCCCTACACATGTGTCATATGGTTTAGGGTCACTATATGTGCTTATGTCATTTACATCACTATAGCCAAATACAAATCTCTCTCATCTGATATGGCCTACCATTTCCATGTCTCACCTATATGCATCTCTATTAGTGGTTGTATGCTCTCTCTTTGTGCTTGTATATGGCTCACTACCTCTCTTACGAATCTAAATTAGCTCACTTGAGCTAAGGTAGATGGTACACTGGGGTCCTCTAATGTAGTAGGGTCATATGACTATAGAGTCTCATCTAGGACATCATGGAGTTCTCCCCTTAGAAGGGACCCCCATCTATCCTACTAATCCTAAGTTATGCCTACAAAATCACACCTAGATAGATATTAAATCGCTATTATATCTCTAAATATCTATATACCTTTAGTCTCTATTTCAAAATAAAAACTTAGTTAATAATTAAATCATCTTTATTTCTTGTCTATGTCTTAGCCACTATGGTCTCTCCATCTATGTGACTACCTACCATAGTCTCTCCATCCACATGTCATCCTAGTGCCTCCTTTATAAGTCACTTCCTCAACTCGAATTTGCTATCATGGCTCAAGTATACCTCATCCTATGCTTGAGTGGCCTATCTATCATCTAGCTCTTCTACAGATCACTTGGTAGGTCATTAGGAATGGTGATAGTCTCCACTCTCTCTTACTCTTGCCTCCATCAATGTCATGTCCTTAGTGGTCATAACTCATCTCATTGTATATCTAGTGGTGGTATCTTTAGTACCATTTCCTCTACACCCCTATCCTCTTTCTATACTCCTTGTGCTCACCAAGTCCATGATCGCTCATAATGTTGTCTGAGTGTTGGCCTCATAACTGGTAGCCTTAGTCCCCTCCTTCCATGTGGCTCTCTCACATGCCAATCCATCTACTTGAGCATCAATATTGGTGTAAATATATGAGGTAATAATATCTATCCTAGTACCCATGCCACTAGATGTGGCTTTCTTCACCAGGTGTAGTGTTTGACTACCTCTATCCTCACTATAGCTAGAACAACTATGTCTCAGCTTGGCCATGTAGTCACTATGTGCTCATATGGCTGCCATATTATGTCTACACATCTCACTTTCTATAGTTTTGGCATGTGGGGCACAACCCATACTACATATTCATCTCTCCATTTCCACACTCAAGGATACCTATCATCAACTACATGGAGTAACGTAGTTAGCTGATACATGAGAAAACTCTTATATATCCAAACCATCAATAATATGATTTATCTTATCATCTCTTACCCTCTAACTATCACTTCATATAGATCATGTATGATCTAGACCCATATGATAGAGTTGAGATCATATAGTACTCCCTCTTTTAGGATCATCCTACTCAAGTCTACCATGAATAGTGATACCTTGCCATATGATTTATGACATATCACTTGTTATGTCACAAGTCCTATCATAAATTTTTGGATATCTAGAATCTATTATGCATATACATCAAACATATTGAGTCTCCTACCTACCAATATCATGTCTGAGCCTATATCCCACATGGATAAGGCTCTCCTCTCCTCTAAGATATTTGGTATGTGTGTAGTCAGTAGTGCTCCTACTACCAATAGCCTTAGGATGGCATGCACATCCTCTGAAGTGATATCTACCTCTACCATATCCCCATCCACCTCCCATCTTATGGTGTTATTCAATCATTCCTAGCATCCAAAGAACATGATTAATAGATCTGCACTTAAGGGAATCTTACACATGTTAGTTATCCCTTCTAGGCCTATAATTACTAGCCTAGCTCTATCTCCTATGGATAGATGCTCTAGTAGATCTAGTAGCCATGACATGTCTACCAATCTCTAAAACCAAGGTCATCCCTATAACCAAGAAATAATAAAATATGTATTAGATCCTTCATGTCATGTATACTCAAAATATAACCTTTTTTACAGTTTCAATCAAAGACAAGCCGAAACTACTTTAATTCATTCATTTTAACCTTTTTTTTATCCTACCTATTCCTTTTTTCCCTTAGTCATTTTGGGTCATTCTCACCTTATTTAATCCCTTTGCACATGTTTTCATACGCTTTTAGTTTTTTGGTCAACCTAATTTGACCAAAATTTCTCTATATTTGGCTAGGTTGACTTAAAAATCTATGTCAACTATCTTCTTTTCCCCTCCTTAGTAATACATTGTTATTCTAGACTTTTTGGATTAGTTAGAAAATTGTTCTAGGTTACCAGTCTATAAAATATATAGGGTCATCACATATCTACTAGGTCGACAATGTGGATTTTGCCCATTTTTAGCCTACTAGGTCGACTAGGTCAACCCAATTGTTTCTCATTACTTACCCCTTACATTTTCTTTAAAAAAATCCTTTTTGCAATTTTCTCCCTAATTCCTTTAAACTCATTTGCCTAATTGGTTTTTCCTACCTATAGAATCTAATTTTGCTTCATTTAGACATATAGAAATGCTAAAAAATATTTTTTTCTAAAAATCCACTTAACTCATTAGAATACTTTAAAATTGGACTAAGATTCATAGTTACATACCTGTAGTGCACCTACTATTACTCCTAGAAATCCCCCTCATCTAGCCTATTGTCTCCTCACCATCCTAACTAATTTTGTCTCCAAAATCTCTTTTTCTCTCCTTCACATGTCAAAATAGCCAAATGACTTCTCTTTTCCCTATTTTAAACACCTTTTTTCAAAATTTAAATTCTTTAATTATTTATCTACAGATTCCTTCTTTTGCTTATATCTTTATTTGTATTCATCCATTTTTTAAATTGTAAAATCTATTAGATTCATGATGAATTAGAGAATTATTTCTACTATCATATGCCTATATTCCATATATTTTTTAATTTTAGCTATTTTTTTCACTAACTTATATAGGTTTTCCTAGTGTTCTTCATATTTGATGCTTTCCCTTTCTCTTAAAGTCTAGTTCTTTATCTAAAACATTAAGTTAAGTAAAGGTATGTGTTTTTCAATGTTGTCCTTTCATTTATCTTATTTGAAACTTATTACACTTTACTTAGAGTCAACATTGTGTGTTATCATGTCCTATCCCAAAGCACCATCTCATGTTGCACTCATGGGACACGTGATGAGCTTTGAGTGGGGCATATATATACAGATAATATTTTCAAAAAAATTATTGATTACTAACATTTTGTATCTTGAAAAAACCCATCGATTCTCAATCTCTCTGAGTGCATACCTTAAGGGGTGCATTTGAAAAGGGGTGGGTAGGTCATTAGTGCTTTCTAAGATTATTATCCCTTTATCCACTTGCCATCTACACACGTGTCTCCTAAAACATTTACCCTAAGCTTATTCTTCTCATACTTACCCATTCCAAAATATTTTTCATGCTTTATCCTCCTTGTTCTTGCCTTGACCCCATTTCACTAGCTGACTATACTAGGTTGATTGGGTCAACCCTATATAGTTTTCAACCTTTGATTACTATATAGGGTTGATCCTATACTATTTAGGGATATTTTTCATTAGGATTTTTTATCCCTCTGGCTGACCTAATTTGAGACCTAGTGATTTATCTTCCAAAAACATATAGGGTCAACTAGGCTGACCTTGTATAGCTGACATATTTAGAAGGATTTAGGTAAAGATCCACCCATATACACAAGTTCATTTTCAACCATTTTTTAGAAATAGTGTGAATGAGCATCTACTTATTGACCATTCTACTTGATGAATAAAGCTTAGGGTTACATACTTTCTTTGGAGATATAAATCTTATCTTATGGATAAGTATGTTGGATGCATACATAGGTTGTGTATCCTAGAGCTGATTTATCTTTGTTATCCTTACATATCACAATAATATCTTATGAATTACTTTGGCCAAGGGAGAGACTGAGGCTCAATGTGTTCATCTTCAAAGTAAGTATTCATAACTTTCTTTCTCATTTGTGAGAGTAGCTAGATAATGCAATTTTGATTTTCTCTCATAGATTAGGATTTATTATACATTGATGTGAGTGTCTTCTATGCATGTGTAGTTTAGTTTGTTTTTTCCTAACCCAACTTTGTGCTACAAGCTTTCGTGTACACTAAATTAGATTTACTTTCTTGTTTATTATAATAGAGTGAACATTAAACTTAGGACATTATTTTGGTTGTTGTATGATTATTTTAGATTGTAGGCCTTGTGGCCCTTCTTATCATGGTGTATTATGACAATTGATCCCCTAATCAAGTCTAGTGGATCCCCATCTTGGTCATGATCCTACTTAACAAATGTATTCCCAATTGGAAGTGTAGGTATGCTCTATCTTCTCTGAGCCAAGATTAATTTGTAGACATGATGAATTTATAATTGCATATAGTTTCTACTATTCTAATTATGTCTTTAGTAAATGTTCCCCTAATTATACTATGAATATCTCCAGTACTACCTTAGAAACCCCTAATCCCAAAAGGGCCTCATATAATAAATTTAGGGGAGCATTAGCAAGTCCAAAACTACATGTATCATCAGCTTAATTAGGCTTGCCAATGCCTTCTTCTAGTTCTTCCCAAGCTAACACTATAATATCAGCAAAGAAGGCTAGGAATAATAACCAAGCATATATGGTCCACCCATTACCCAAATATGGTGGTGTGGATTGGTCCAAGCTAATTTGGAATTCCTTTCCAAACCCAGTGCCTAAAGAATCCTTTATGTAGTTATCATGGGATCTATTAGCTGAGACTACAACATAGGACACTCAACTAAATAAATCAATTCAATTGGCCATCCCATAATAGGCAATAAATTTGGACTCATAGGGTTCTCAAAATCCAAACCTTACAATCATAGAGATACCCCAAGTAAGATACATTTTTGGTAAATCCACGAGTATCTAGAGGGTGAAGAAAATAAAAAATTGAAAATGAGGCTGGAAGGGTGATAATTCTAGATGAGATATAAGATGTTTTCTCCTATCAAAGAGGAAAATAAAGAAACTAGGGTAGTCCCTCTATATTGAGGATTTAAAATCCTATTTTGAAACACATAAGGATGCCCTAGTTGAGCTCCAAAAAGGAACATAAATAGTAAGGAGATATTTTAAAAAAGAGTTAAAGTAGGTTAGGGAACCACAAAAAACCATACATATTCATGTATAGATTGAAACAAATGTGTAAAGTATAGCTTCAAGACTATACAACATTTTAAAGATCATTGCATTAATGAGGGATGAATTATCCCCACAAGTCATTGAAGATACTAAATTGTTTAATTTTTTAAAGGAATATGAGAGTAACCTAAAATTACTTGTTATTTATATAAATGAATATGTCATAGAGCCATCCTAATCTAATGACACCATTGAATGTTTCAAAATTCCTCAACCTAATTATCATTCAAACACAATAATTAATTAATTGGGTCACAAAAATATAAGTAATAATGATCAATTCTGTACAACATGAGAGCCTAATTTTACAAATTCTAGAGGATTTGAAGCTCTCACAAGTGTTGGACTCTACAGGTAAGCTAATTAGTAGAGCTAGTTTTAACCAACTTATCTAAAAAGCCTTAGATAGATTTAATCAGAATCTTTAAGGATTAATATTGGAAGAGATTGAAACTAATTTGAATTTTATATGGAATAAATTCACATAAGTGGATATATTTTGAATCAACTTTAGGGGCACTAAAGTTGAACATGCATGCAAAATGAAATAGATGAGTAAGGTACATAGAGGATCACTTTTGAACATGTATATAATAATATACTAGCATGATGTTAGTTTTAAGTATTTTGAATAATTTTAATCCAATATTAAAGACAATAATCTAGCCACCACTTTAGTTTCAAACATCACTTTAGTGCCTACCATGATGAAAGGCAGTGCCATGTAGTTACCAAGCGTACATAATCCCTAGTTTTTAAAGGGTAATTTTGAATGTAAGCATGCATATAGGATTATTATATGTAATTATAGTTCACCTTTAGCCTAATAAATATATAATCATACACATGTTGCATGGAATTATGTAGGAAAAATTATTTTTGACACAATTATAATTAACTGCAAGTATGCATATAGTTTTAACATCAAAATTAGAACTGAAGTTATATTTACTTGATGTAACTTAGAGTTTGCATGAACATTGATGATGAGGAAATCCCTCCCAAAGTATATATATATATATATATATATATGTATATATATGTATATATATGTGTGTGTATATGTATGTGTATATATATATATATATATATATATAAAATCCCTCATATCAAAGGTTCAAAATTTTATCAATATAGGAAGAGATCATTTCAATTTTCATGCAACGTTATGGATGTACTTTCTTTCCATTTATGTGTAAATAATGTTTTATTTCTTTGGTTGTGTTAATTCAAATATTTGAAGTGTGTAAAAATTATATAGAATTCCATTTGTTGTTATTAATATATGTTGATTTTTGATGTGAAAAATCTATTGAATAGTTAATAAGTATTATTGAATTTATGTAATTGGTCAACTATCTTAATTTCATAAGTGTGCAAGAGTGTTGCCCATTAATATAGTCTTCTAGGTGTGAACCATAACTACCCTATATACCTTTCTATCAAATCTATAATATTTTGAGCAAGAGTGTGAAATAGATACTCTAAAAGGAGAAACTTTGAGCGAAGACCCTTAAGTTTCCTATACCATTTTATCCCAG
This sequence comes from Torreya grandis, assembly GCA_037957365.1. Lineage (NCBI taxonomy): Eukaryota > Viridiplantae > Streptophyta > Pinopsida > Cupressales > Taxaceae > Torreya > Torreya grandis. The sequence continues at coordinate 299,816 of JARHVA010006358.1, forward strand.
ACTACCTAACTTTGTTTGACTATGAGTGCAAAATAGCTAAAAGAAGCAATCATTAGTTTTGGAAACACTTGTACACAAAGGAACCAACCTAAGAAGTGATCCCTTAAAACCATAGAGCCTTATTTTATTTTATGTAATTTCCTCATTTTGAAGTTTCTTTGAATATGATATACCCACTTTAAAAT